>JAPYYQ010001053.1:0-41405 GCA_030522585.1 Anagyrus pseudococci | reverse complement strand
AAAAATAGGGGTATTTTTTTTTTACAAAAAGACACGGTTCAGATAGTTAGATGGATGCTATCTCGCCTAGATTCGGCTCAGGATTTAATGGGTTAATCAGCTAAGGACTCTCAGGGAGTCCTATCTAGCCGTGGCAAAATACAGACAGACATAATCAGATTGACAATTTTGTGTAGCCATCGACAGAAAGAGAATAAAACAATATATAAAAAATTAAGATAACAAAATAAAAAAAATTGTACAAAAGTAATAAGAAATAAAAAAAGCGCTAAACTTAACAAAAAATAGTAACGCTAAGCCCGCTGTTAACGTCTAAACTCTCGCGCTCGCACCGGTAAGTAGAGAGAAACATAGTGCAATGATTAGCATTTTTTCGACACACCTCCAGTTTTTAAAATAAAAAAAATGACATTTACTTCGTCCTCCGTCCTCGTTGTTATGTCACTAGAAAAATAGTGCCGCTTATTTCTCGGAAAACGAACGACCACCGCACGATTTCGTGTACAGCAAAACAAAAGCGTAAAACGCGTTGTCCGTGCGATAGGCGGACAGATGAAAAAAAATGTATATATATAAATCCTCGAACGTCCACATAATGATGGTGCGTGGCGCTTCCCAATATTAGCGCTTCCATCCGTCTATTTCCATCCGTCATCTTACAAAATAAACGGGCGCCGGCGCATGGAAATCACGTCGGAACTTCTAGTGACCGCGATTCTTTCTCGCGCAAAAGAGTAGGGGAGGAGAGGAAGAGGGAATAGCGGAGAGGAGGGAAGGAAATGGTGTGCGAAACACGTGTACGTCGTCTGCACTCTAGCCAAAGAGAGAGAGAGAGTGGGCGAGAGAGGGCGAGAGGGGGAGAAAAAGAAGAGAGCCGAGTTTAGCGCGAAGCTCTCGCGCGCGCATGAACGGACGTGCGGCAGTAGCGGTCCGCGCGCCAACCCGAGTGGGGCAAACAGCGAAAACGGCCGGCGCTTTGCGTGGGGGAGAGCATTGAACTTCGGCGAACACTGTGTATTCCCGTCTAATAAGTAATGCCGCGGCTCCTCGTCGCCGGCGGCCTTGTCTAAAAAAGCATGGACGCGGCCGTGAAGAAGCGCGAGAATCCGAGCCCCAGGCTCTCGGCCAACGTACTCAGCAAGATCTTGTTCTGGTGAGTATTGGGATATGTACACACAGGCCACAGGTGTGTGTTTATTAAAACGCAACGCGCGGCCCGTCGCCGGACCCGCGTCGCAATCGATCGCGCCGCGCTCCTTACTGACTCACGACGCTCGCTCTTTTTAACGCCGGCGAGCGAAAACGATGGCTGATACACGAGCCGCCTTTTGTTCCCTATACCGGGATGATAATGCCAATGAACGGGACTCGGGTTTCGATGGCAGTTTCAAGTACACGTGCCTACGATTCTTACGTAAGACGCGCCGAGGAGTTTTCGCTATTGAGCAACTAGTTGCACTGCTCTTCTCCCTGCTTTTATCTGTGTTTAAAAATGTTTTATTTTCGAGAAGTTTGCTGAGGCTTTGATATGTTAGTTGGGGATTTGATATACGACTATTGGCACATTGGGAATGATAAGTGACTGCTAAATTAAGAGGGCTTTGAAAATATTATCTTGTTCAGCAGAGATACTGTTATTGATGACTTTTAAAAACGACTTTTAAATTTCAGACCGTTAGGGAAGACAGTGTTATTACATTTTACATGTTATGCCATCTTAGCTCAATTATTTCCCAAGGCCTCTCAACAATTGCATTGACATACAAGCTATGAGAAATTCTAGTCTGTAGTAAATTACTTAGTTTACCTAGCAGGGATTTTTACTTTATTTTATTTTTCTGTTTCTAGTTGGCTGAATCCATTATTCTGGTACGGAAGAAAACATGATTTGGAGTCTAAGGATCTTCACAATGCCTTGCCTGATGATCTCAGTGAACCACTTGGCAATAGATTGGAGAAGTAATTTATTTTATTAGAAAATTGTTTATATTAAATATATAGAAATATGTCACAAAAACTATAATAAAATAAAAGTTGAATAGTCACTGCTATATTACTAATAACAACCAATTATTTCAGATTTTGGAAACGTGAGGTGGAAAATTCTCTTAAAAACAAAAGTAAGCCTAGTTTATTGAGAGCCATAAGGAAAACGTTTGGTTGGGCTTACTTTCAATATGCAGCACATATTTTATTTTTAACTATTGTTATAAGGTAATAAACTTTTTTTTATTTTTTGACTTAAAAATGGGTAAATAAGTAAAGAAAATTATATTTTTAGGGTGCTACAACCTTTAACATTGGGTGTCTTAATTTATCATTTTGATCCATGTTCAACTACTACAACTACTGATGCTTATTTACTTGCTTCTGGCGTTATAGTCATGGCCATATTACAAGCAATTATAGGTCATCATTCTAATCTTGGACAATTAGAAATTGGTATGCGATTGAGAATTGCTTGCTCATCTTTAATTTATAGAAAAGTATGTATCATTCAAGGAATGTTGACACAAATTTTTAGAATTTTTGAATAATTCTTTACTTAAAATATTCTTATTATTATAAATGTTTTCCTTACATTTTAAGAAGTAAAATTATGAGTATTTTTTAGATTACAAGATTAAGCTGTACTGCTGCTGGTCAAGCTACTGGTGGACTGATAATCAATTTATTATCAAATGATGTTGCTAGATTTGAACAAATTTTTGTATTTTTGCACTATATATGGGTTATGCCCTTCCAAGGAGCTGTGATAGCATACTTAATTTGGAGACATGTTGGTGTTGCTTCATTGGCTGGTGTTCTACTTATGACTTTACAAACAATTCCAGTACAAGGTTTGCTGAATATCACAAATTATAGATTTATAATTTGTTTATAAATGTCTTTCTCACACTTCTGAACTCTTTTTGCAGCTTATTGTGGTAAAATGACGGGAATGTTACGTAAAAAAGTTGCTGCAAGAACAGATGAAAGAGTTTTGTTAATGAGTGAAATAATACATGGTATTCGAGTGATTAAAATGTATACTTGGGAAAAGCCTTTTCAGCAACTTGTATCTTATGCGCGAAAGTACGTAAAATTTACTTGCTAGTTCATCCAAAAGGATGATTTGAACGGTATAACTTATGGGTTTTGTATTTTAGGCATGAAGTCAACGTTTTGACAATAACATCCTATTTGAGAGGAGTAAATCTTGCTTCTTTTGTTTTCACCGAACGCACAACGTTATTTTTTACAATTGTAGCTTATGTACTTCAAGGAAATACAGTGTCTGCTGATAAAGTTTTTACAATGGCACAATATTTTAATATTCTACAGTTGACAATGGCTATTTTCTACCCTCGAGCAGTAGGATGCGCCGCGGAAGCCAATATTTCCATTAAAAGAATTGAGGTACCTGTTAATTGTAATATTTCTTTAAAAACGGACGTAAATTCTTGCGTCTTGAACATTTTATTATTGTTAACAAGTTTGTACATATTGAAAACATTACTTTTAATATTTCTTGACATTTTTCGCTAATTGTATTATTATAATGAAAACAAAAAGTTTTTTTAAAATTAAAATTAGTATTTCGAAGCAGATGTATCTACGCATTACTTTTCGTGTAATTGTCTTTGTCGTAAAGTTTTTAGCAGCGCGCATATCATTAAATTTATCGCTGAACAATGTTAAGCTCATTAAGTTTTCACGCTTAAAATTTTACGACAATCTTAATTACCTATTAAAATAAAAAGAAGTATACCGCGACAAAAATTCAATTATACAAACTATAAATCAAAATTGAATCTATTCTTAGTAAAATTTTTTTCTTTTTTTCAGAAATTTTTACTTTTGGAAGAAGTCGAGCCAAACACAAAAAAGATAATTCCTATCAATGATAGCACAAGTATTTTTATCCGGAATGTTTCTGCCTCGTGGTCAGAGAAATCTATCGCTAATACTCTGCATGACATTAATGTTGTTGTGCCTAAGCGTAAGCTATACGCTGTTGTAGGCCCAGTAGGCGCTGGCAAGGTATAGAATTCAATCGTCATTCCTATATCACCTGAAACTAAAACTTTTCTCTTTTCCAGAGTTCGCTGTTAAAGTTAATATTGGGGGAGCTTCAGGCTTCAGGTGGGCAGGTGCAGGTCCTGGGTAGTCTATCTTATGCTAGTCAAGAACCTTGGTTGTTCAATGGTTCAGTTCGCAATAATATCCTCTTTGGTGCTCCGTACGAAAAGGACAAATACGCCCAGGTTACTAAAGCTTGTGCTTTACTTAAGGATTTTGAGCAGTTACCACATGGTGACAAAAGTTTTGTAGGCGAGCGCGGATCTAGCTTGAGTGGTGGTCAATGCGCTCGCGTTAATCTTGCAAGGTATTCGCTTAGTATATCTATAGGTAAGCGATTTTTTTGAATATCGAATGATGAAAATTTTTTCCTTAAGAGCGGTATATCGAGATGCCGACATCTATCTCTTCGACGATCCCTTATCAGCAGTGGATACTCACGTGGGAAAAAGCTTATTCGATGATTGCATCAACGGCTATCTCAAAGGCAAAACACGAGTACTCGTTACTCATCAAATTCAATACCTCAAGGAAGCTGACGCGATCATCCTAATCAATAATGTAAAATTTTGTAACAGTTATTTCTAGTCAATTATACCGTGATTTCAAATCTTAAAAAAATTTTTTGTTTCCTCATATCTAGGGCCGCGTAGAGTTTCAAGGCACATTTGCAAACTTCAGTCGAAATCAAGAATTCCTGAGACACTTGCCTACAAACGAGGAAGCTGAGAGACAGCCCTCAGAAGAGAAGGATTCTGCAGGTGACAGTGCACAAGTATCTCTCGTTTCGAACTCCAATAGGGATGATAGTGAGGAAAGAGAGCCGGAAGAAACCGAGGAGCTGATGGCCAAGGGGAATCTTGCTAAATCTCTATACTGGAAATACTTCAGAGCCGGTGCTTCGTATTTCATGCTATTTGTACTAGCACTCTGCTTTATTTTGGCACAACTATCCAGTAGCGGTTGCGATTACTGGATCGGTTACTGGTAAGTTCAAACTGCTTGTAAACATTTTTACTGAAACGAATGGGAAACTAATTGATTATATTTTAAAGGACGAGGCAAGAGGAACTGCGCTTAAGGAATTTTATTAAGGCAACTAATTCGTCTGACTGTCTTTCCGTTCAGACGATGGAATCTATGTCTAATTCGACAAATTTCTCAGATTACAAGCCCTCGACGTATGTTGAAAGGGATCTAGCGTTGTACGTGTATTCTATCTTGATAGTCGGTAGTATTATTTGGTCCACTTCGAAAAACGTCCTTTTCTACAAGATCTGCATGACCTCCAGCAAAAATCTGCACGACAGCATGTTCGCGTGTCTACTACGAGCACCAATGCGATTTTTTGATATCAATCCTTCTGGTAGAATTTTTCATCTGAAGATATTAATTAAATTATAGTTTTATCATTTACTAATTTTAAATTCTTCATTAATAGGTCGTATATTAAATCGTTTCTCAAAGGATACCGGAGCCGTAGATGAAACGCTACCAATGGCTATGCTTGAGGCATTACAGATATTTTCAGTCATGATTGGAATTATGTTACAAGTACTTTTGATTAACTGGTGGGCTGTTTTTCCTATGCTGGTCATGGGTATACTTTTTCTTCAAATTAGAAATATATATCTGGCAACAGCTCAAGATATCAAGAGGCTCGAAGGCAATGGTATATAATTTATTTTTTCGTATTTTTTGAGTAGATTTTTTATTATGTTTTTCAATGTCATAATAAACTATAATTGCTCTTAGCCAAAAGTCCAGTATTTTCGCATGCTAACTCGTCGCTGGCTGGTCTACTGACGATTCGGGCATGCCGTGCGCAGAAGCTTGTCTGTCATGAGTTTGACACTCACCAAGACGAGCACACATCAGCTTATTCACTAACTTTAGCTACTTCAACGGCCTTTGGATTTTGGCTAGATATCGTATCTATTGGCTTCGTTGCTTTTGTAACGTATAGCTTTATTGTGTTGGACAGTAGCGAATGGCTTGGTGGACCCGATGGAAAACCTTATGCGGGCAACGTCGGTCTCGCTATTTCTCAATCTCTTATATTATGTGGCATGTTGCAGTACGGCATGCGCCAAACTGCTGAAATGGTTGCTCAGATGACTAGCGTCGAGCGTATTTTACAGTTTACAGAACTTGACCAGGAGGGTCCTTTTGAAAGCGAACCCGGCAAGAGGCCTGATAAAACCTGGCCTTCACAGGGGAAAATTGAATTCAAAGAACTGTATCTTAGGTACTCTGACGAAGATGAACCAGTACTTAAGAATCTCAATTTTGTAATAAAGCCGGGCATGAAGGTAACGATTATTTTACAGAAATATTTTTACAATTTCTGCCGTTTTCATACAAAATAATAATGACACCATTTACAGGTCGGTGTTGTGGGGCGTACCGGTGCTGGCAAATCATCACTCATCTCTGCTCTCTTTCGGCTAACAAAGATTGATGGGGTGCTGCTTATAGATGATGTGGATACTAAAAAAATTGGACTGTCCGAACTCCGCGCCAAAATTTCAATCATTCCGCAAGAACCAATGCTGTTTTCGGCGTCGTTGCGCGACAACCTAGATCCATTCCGTGAGTTTGAGGATGTACAACTTTGGGCTGCATTACGAGAAGTCGAGTTAGAGAAGAAATTTACGTCATTGGACCAAACTGTAACTCGAGGTGGTGGTAATCTGAGCGCTGGTCAGCGCCAGCTTCTCTGCCTCGCTCGAGCTATTGTTAAACGCAATAAGATACTTGTAATGGATGAGGCTACTGCAAATGTTGACCCTGTCACCGATGCACTTATACAGAAAACTATTAGGATTAAGTTTAAGGACTGCACGGTTATTACAATTGCACATAGGTTGAATACAATTATGGACAGTGACAGAGTGCTAGTGATGGATGGTGGCGTAGCCGTAGAGTTTGACCACCCTCACACGTTATTGCAGAATAACGATGGTTACTTTTTGCAAATGGTGGAAAAGACGGGAAATGCTATGGCTGAACATCTTAAAACTATTGCCGAAGAGGTAAATTAAATTTATAATAAAATAAAGTGGAAATCTACAGTTAAATTTAAAATAAAAAACTGGTTCTTATCTTACTGTTTTAGGCCTTCAAGAAAGACTCAACAATTAATGCGACAGGTTTAGTTCCTGATAATAGAACAAACACAAATGATAAAGAAGATTAGTTTCTAAAGAAATTAGATACTTTAAGTAGATATTTTATATGATTTTTATTTGAATACTCACTGCATGGCAAGGCTTTCATAGATTTTCTATGAAACTTGTTACATATTGACCAATTGTTAACGAAAAATTTTGTTGTACTTATAATATTTACGTGTTTCTGGAAGACCGCGTACTTACTTTGAAACACAAATTTAAAAGATATTACAATTTTCGATTAAAATTATAATTAATTAGCATTTAAGATTAATTAATGTTAGTGTAAACCAAGTTCCAAAAGGTACTTATTTTTTTAGATTTAAAACGAATGTTATTGTTAACCTAAGGTGTAATTACGAATAATTACTTTCATATTTATACAAACATATATTTATATGCAATATACTTAACAGATGTGCGTTTGGTGCCTATAAATAACACTCAGCTTACAGCTGACGCAAACAAAATTTCTTTTAAGCGTGCCTTTTTAAAAAAAAAGCCAAACGAACAACGATCAAAACTTAGGAATAATTTTTCGTACATTGTATTATTTAAATACACACATGTCTCTGTGATAAATACAAAGGTCTCGTTATTTCTCTTTTATCAAACAACACATCCGCAGCTCGTCATTGAAGCCAAGATTAAAAAAAAACAAAATAACTATCGTTTCCTTCGAATTCTAAGGATAAGCTGGAAAATACACAAATCACGCGAGAGTTAACAAGTGCGGAAATGCGAAAAACGTGCTTACGTAAAAAATCGCGCTCTAAGCGTGCCGATAAGGACGCGAGGCGCTGCGGCGTAAACGCCGCAAGAACGACGCGCCGGCCAAAGCGCTTCCGCGTCGTCGTTCATCTGTGGCGTGCAGTCGGCGAGTACCCGTCCAGCCGCTCGGAAGATGATCGTCAGACCGGAGAAGTACGGCTGCCGGAGTCCCAGATTCGCCGATCGACTCTTTAGCAATCTATTCTTCTGGTGAGCCCTTTAAGCAAGATGGACTTGGCCCTATCAATAATCAACTTCTTTGTTTATCGAATGTTAGTTTTAAAAGTGTATGAAACAATGTATCCGCTTCCGCGTTGGGCTCGTCCCTCACGACAATTGCATCTCGTCCCATATAAGCTCGCTTAAGCAAACGGCCTCTCATTGAACGTAATTGTGACATCATTTTGATTTCGCTCGATATGTATACGACTCCCCTTCCCTATACGTACTGAACACATAGAAAATAATCTATCCAGCGGGCGTTAAATAACCAAGCGCTTACTATTTATGCCGTAGGTACGAGATATTTCCAAGCGATTGCAGCTTCTTGCGTTTTATAGGCGATTAATATTTCCTCATCCTCTCCTTACAACTCGAGGTGTATAATATTACTTTGTTATTGTCTTGTCTGCAGATAGTTTTGAAAGATACGCTTAATCGACGCCAAAATGATTAAGATTAGATCTAAGTAGCAACGCACATTTTTCGCGCTCGTCAAAAAATTTACTTCTATATAAACGTAAGCAATTTATTCGAATTGAATGAAAATTTGAAATTCAAATTCGCACGATTATTATTCGAAACAGTGTTGTGTTGAAATGTTAAGTTCATAAATATATCGTGTATTATCTTTAAAGCTCATTTGATCGGTAAAGGCTTTAACTTTTATTTAACGAAGATTATACACTTGATCGTTATATCTCGCGATAAAACATCATTGAATTTCAATTGTGCACTAATCACTTTATCAGTCAGTTAACAAGCACTTACTCGTCTGAGCGGACGTATACTTATATGCCTCGTCAGGCTATATAATATCCAAAAGAAAATAGTGATATAATGCCAAATAACATGAATAATTTTGCCGATGACGACGGCTTAAAAAATAACGCTCCGAAAAATCGTAGCTCAAACATCGTGAAAAAATTATTTTTCTGGTGAGTCGAAACAATTTAAATATAACTTATATATCTTAAGCGATTAAACGACGATCCCAGCTGCTAAAATAATTAATCTCGATAATATCTGTCAACATGACCAAGTCGCATCTGCAGTGCTCTTATGTACATCTCTTCTCCTGAAAACTGTAACAAAGCTCGCAAGTGTCGATACAACCTAAACTCTTTAATCTTTCGTAATGTCAGGTGGCTAAAGGACCTGTTCTGGTATGGTCGTCGTCACGCGATCGGTCCGAACAACATCCCCGAGGCACTACCGGAAGAGCTAAGCACTCCCCTCTGCGACGCTTTAGAAAGGTATACACAAATAATACGAATAAACTTGTCGAAAAGAAACTCGTCAAAAGGAAAGCTTACTCGTCACATACTAATCACCGCAATCGCAATCCTTTTTCAGAGCCTGGCTGAAAGAAGTGTCGAATGCTAAATCGAAGGGAACTCGACCTCGCCTGTGGAGCGCGGTGATCCGGACGTTCCGGCTGCCGTTTCTCCAGTACTCCCTCCTGCTGATGGCTTACGACCTCATGAGGTACGGCTCTCGCTTGCTCTTACACGCCAACCACATGCAGCTATCCGTGTATATTAATCCAGCTGAATGTACTCACAGGATCGTCCAGCCGGCATTGCTGGGCCTACTGCTCGGGCACTTTCGGCTTCGGTCCGACTCCTCCGCCAGCCACTCCGAGGCTTACCTCTGCGCTGCAGCTCTCGTCGGCTCGCTCGTTCTCCAAGCGATGTTCATACGACACGGCTACTTCGGCCTCCACAGGGTAGGCATGCGGGCTCGGCTTGCCTGCTCGTCGCTCGTCTACAGAAAGGTCAGTGGCCTACTGACGACGCGTCAGTGTATGTAACGCGTATATCTCAATGCAAATACACGTATAAGCACATATCCAACTCGTTCTCTCACAGATAACCCGGCTCTCGTGCGCCGCACTCGGGCACACCAGTCCCGGCGCCCTCACGAATTTGCTCTCGAACGACGTCGCCTACTTCGAGATGCTCGCCACTTACCTGCCCTTCGTCTGGATAACCCCGAGTCACTTGGTCGTTGCGACCTGCCTCATTTGGCAGTACGTCGGTGGGCTCGCCGCGCTCGTTGGCATTGTACTCATGATCCTCCAAAGCATACCGCTTCAAGGTAGTTCTTCTCTGATGTACTAAGCAAACCTAGACGAATACGTGCATATCGCTTTTCGTTTCAATGCTGCTCCGATAAAACTGCCTCGACGCGACTTTTATCGCTCGCGCTGCATTTTATGTACTGTGTTTAGACGCGCCTGCGACGTATATTGAATTGTAATCGCGTTCATTAATTAAAATAATTTTTTTTTTTCAAGAGCTATCGATGGCTGTTCTAGAAATTGATCGCTTGAGGCTTTCAATTTCGAGGAGGAAGCAAAACGCGATATCGTTTTAATGGAACTGTTGAATGATGTATATGTTTGATGAAAAATAAAAAAAATGGATAATTTCAGTTTTTCTTTATAGAATGTCGTCCAAGTTGCGCTCCAAGCTAGCCACGCGAATAGACAAGAGAATTTCATTAATAAGCGAAGTCATTAACGGCATACGAACTATTAAGATGTACGTCTGGGAAAAAGCTTTTGAGAAGCTAGTGTACGCGTACAGAAGGTTGGTTACGCAACTAATCTATGTATATATTGTTTATTTCATAATTTTTTGAAATAAAAAATTATGAAATTATAAATTGAATTAATAAATTGAATACATAAATAATGATTTTGATAATCAAATAAAGCATAAATTAATAAAAAAACTTTTCAAAAATTGCAGTGACGAAATAAACGTTTATCTAAAACGATCTTACGTGGCTTCCCTGATCCCAGCGATCGGCGCCTTCGTATACCGTATAGCCACCTTTTTCACCGTCCTCGTCTACACCTTACAATACGGCATCATTTCACCGGAAAAAGTCGTCCCGGTAGCCCAGCATCTGTTCAACCTGCGCGTAAAGTCGTTCACTCACGTCATACGTGTAAGCGCCGACGTGAACGTCTCGATGGAACGAATAGAGGTTCGATTTGAATTTTTTAAACACTATACAGCTTCAACGTACTTCCCATGATCTAAAAGATATTAAAACTCTGAAATGTTTTTCACAGAAATTCTTACTTCTCGAGGAGGTCGAGATTCGGCAACAAAAACCTGCAAGCGGACAAGCGAATGGGAGCATATCGTTGAAAAATGTGGTGGCCTCGTGGGAGCCAACAGCCTTGACGAAAACTTTGTACGACATCAGCCTGGACATAGCACCTGGTAAACTTTGCGCCATCGTCGGTTCTGTAGGCTCTGGCAAGGTCCGCTGTTACTTTTTTTTTAAATAACTTTATAGATATTTTTTATAGTTGAAAAATTGTAATACTTATCCCTTCCTCTCTAAATTTACAGAGTACGCTGTTGAAGGTCATCCTGGGCGAGCTTCAACCTGAATCCGGCTTGGTCGAAGTAAGCAGCAATTTATCGTACGCAAGCCAAGAGCCGTGGTTATTCTCGGGTTCCGTGCGTGATAACATTGTGTTCGGCGCGGAGTTCATTGACGAGCGCTACCGTCTGGCCATCGAAGTCTGTGCTCTCAATGAGGACCTGGATCGTCTACCTCACGGCGATCGGACACTCATCGGCGATCGGGGGATGACGCTCAGTGGCGGCCAGTGTGCTCGCGTCAACATGGCCAGGTAGCTCTTTCTCTTTTGCCTCTATTGAACCCTTTTTCTCCCTATGCAAACATCAAAGCAGCTTTAATATTTTGTTAAAAAAAAAAAGGAAAAAAAAACGTTGTTTATTATTCATGTACGCACATTTAAAGAGCTTGGATAAACAGAGGGGCGTCCTGCGGCACACAGACAGCTGAAACACACACGACCGACTTTGCAATGTTGTAGGGCAGTTTACCGAGCGGCTGACATATACTTATTTGATGACCCTTTTTCAGCCACGGACTCTCAGGTCTGCAGTAAGTTATTCGAAGGCTGCGCTCGCTCGAGCCTACTAAGCGACAAGACGCGCGTGCTCGTGACGCATGGCGTTCAGCATTTGAACGACGACGACCACCTAATACTCCTTGACAAAGTGAGCCGATCTATTTTTCTTTTTCATCGTGCAATTCGCGTTCACTGTATTAATTGCAGATTCTCGATCGATTTCAGGGCAGGATTGCATTCCAGGGATCATTTGCCGATTTCAAGCGCAGCGAACTCGCGCGCGATTATGTCTGTGACTCGAACAATGACATTCGATTGGAAAAATCGGATGAGAAAGAAGAAACGAAGAACGTTGAAGTTTGTGCCGAGACAAGTCTGAAGTCCGAGTTTCCGAAATCCGAAGATGTAAAGGACGAAGAGCCTAGAGAGACCGCTGAACTCTTGGCTAAAGGACGTGTCAAAAGCTCGCTTTACTTGAAATACATCCAAGCGACAGACTCCTATTTTACTTTATTTCTACTACTGGTTTTTTTTCTGATTGCTTTGCTCTCGAGTTCCGCTTTTGACTACTGGATAGTCGCTTGGTAACTATATTTTTACTCTTGAATAGCCACTTGTGAACAATTAAAATTAACTTCTCTGTATTACAGGACAAGGCAGGAACAGAATCAGATCAGTAATTTCACAAATGCAACGGACATAACAAACTCGAGTGATCTTGAAAAATCGTATTATATCGAGGTCCTTCTGTACGTATGTGGGAGTCTTTTAGCGATAGTCATTATCACGTCCATCGTGAAGAACATGTTGTTCTACAAAGTCTTACTGAAAGCCAGCGAAAATATTCATAACAGCATGTTCGCCAGCCTAATGCGCACACCGCTTCGGTTTTTTGAAACGAATCCAGCTGGTGAGACACCGATATTATTATATCCACTAAGATTTAAAAAAATCAGCCTAACAAATTCGTAAATGTTCAACAGGTCGTATACTAAATCGTTTCTCTAAGGACACGGGCGCGGTAGACGAGGTACTACCACGAGTGACCTTCGACGCGGTTGAATTCATATTCGTGACAGTCGCCATAATCCTACCGGCTCTGGTCGCAGATTGGAGAAACTGCTTACCCATGCTGATCGTCGGCTACCTACTGTACAAGATGAGCGAGGTCTACTTGCCTACAGCCCAGGCGATCAGGCGGTTGGAAGGCAATGGTAACACGACTGTCCAGACCATTTAGTCCCTGATTCTTTTCAAATCGCACTCGCTCATTAATTATTGAATTCCAGCCAAAAGTCCGGTATTATCACTGGCAGCATCCTCACTCGCTGGTGCTCCGACCATTCGAGCGTGCAAAGCCGAAACGACGGCTTGTAGAGCCTTTGACGCTCGACAGGATCATCACACGGCCGCACACTTTCTTACCGCGGCATCCGACGCAGCTTTTAGTCTTTGGAGCGAGCTTCTCGTCAACGCTCTTTTCGTTTTGGCACTGCTGCGCTACCTTAGTCCTGGTGCTCGGGCGCCTGCCGACATTGGTATCGTTCTTATGCAGCTCCTCAAGGTCTCCATGATGCTTCAGCATGCCATTAGACAGTTGTCCGAAACAATGGCTCAGATGGTCAATGTCGAGCGTATGATGCAATTCACAACGCTTGAAAAAGAGGAAGAAGAGGAGTTAAAGGATAATCCTGTTCTTGGTGAAGTCAATATGACTGAAAAATCCTGGCCTGGATCCGGTGAACTATGTTTCAAAAATCTGAGCCTGCGACACAGCGATGTAGGCGAACCGGTACTTCGCAATCTAAGCTTCAAAGTGGAACCGATGATGAAGGTCAGCATCGCACACTGATTCTAAAAAAAAATAAACTGGTGCGATTATATTAAACACTTAATCCACAGGTAGGAGTAGTCGGACGTACCGGTGCCGGCAAGTCATCTCTTATAGCAGCTCTGCTGCGGCTCTCGCGGGTCGAGGGCCAACTGTTCATCAACGACCTCGATGTTTCGACTGTGAGTCTGGCTGAGCTGCGCTCTCGGATATCGATCATCCCGCAAGAGCCGACGCTCTTCTCTACCTCTCTGCGCTGCAACCTCGATCCGCTCAATGAATTCGAGGACGCGGCTCTTTGGTCGGCACTGCGAGACGTCGAACTTGAGAAGAGCTTTACCTCGCTGGATCAGGTGCTGGACAGAGGTGGCGGTAATCTCAGTGCTGGTCAACGACAACTCATCTGCCTCGCTCGAGCTATCGTTAAGCGCAATAAGATCCTTGTGATGGATGAGGCTACCGCAAATGTTGACCCTGTCACGGATGCACTCATACAGAAAACTATTAGGATTAAGTTTAAGGACTGCACGGTTCTGACAATTGCGCATAGGCTAAATACAATTATGGACAGTGACCGAGTGTTGGTAATGCACCGCGGTGAGGTGGTCGAGTACGAACATCCTCACGTTCTGTTACAGCAGGAAGACGGTTACTTTGCGGAAATAGTGCGTCAGACAGGTGCTGCTATGGCTCAGCATCTCAAGGCTATAGCTGAACAGGTGAGAGTTTATTTGTGATGTGACCTCGAATGGATGAATGTTTCCTTTTTGTTCATTTTTTTAAGAAATAGCGTAAAGATTTATTCCGTTTGGAATAAATTGTTACATAATTCGATTATAACTGTTGCAGGCTTATAATAAGAAGATCGAGAAGACCTCGGGTGTATCAAGTATTGAAGAAAGAAGAAAAGATCAGTGATAAGAACCAGTATCGTGATGAAAATTTAATTGAAAGATGCGTACGTTTTTTTCATGATTTGTTAACAATTGCAACAGTGCAACTGACGAACTTGTAATTTTTATGCCGCAGTAAAGGCAAATGTGATTTATGTATAAACTATAACAGTATATTTAATATATTGATCTCTTACTTTTAATTTGTTCTTTATTTAATGCCATTTTCTAATATTTCCACGTATTAATTCTACAAATAAATTCTGACAGTCATGCATTCACATTTTGAAAAATCCCGGCAAAGTAGTTGAAATGAATTAATTAGAAAAATACTCGCTAGAGGCTCTGGTGTGCCAATGTTTACAACACCCTAATGTCTAGCAGCGATGTCTAGGGGATGCGGCCATTTCTGCCCTTATAGTTGTTTGTGAAGCTAGTGTTGCGTGTTGTCCATTTTAATTTATTTATTTCTTTGTCATTTTGTGTCTATGAGCATTTTATTTGTGTGTCTACAGACATTTGTATTGGTTTTCAGTTTAACTTTTTAAATTACAATTTTTCGAGATTATACTTTTGTGTGCCGTTCGAATGTTAAAACTGTTTGTTTACGATTATTCGATCTACGTCAATATAGGTTAGTAATTTTCTTGTCGTTTTCAAACTGTATTCTTATTTAAATATATTGAACAATGTGCGTAAAACAATAGATAAACCCCTGCATTATTTTATAAAATCTTGAATTTTCTTTGAAACTTGATAAAATCAAAATAACAAGAAATTAACAGCGGCATTACTGCTCAATGAATTTTTTTAGTCCAAATTTTCGTTCGTTTCTCGAGCATACGTTCGTCCAGTTTCTTTCAGGTAAAAATTTAGAAAGGATCACCCTTTATGTGCAGATACGTTTTAACTATCCAAAAACGTGTTGCTAACGGTGACTGATCCTTCGTAATTTTTTACCTGAAGAGGATCGTAAAACAATATAAAAAATTGGTCAGAAATACCGATGCTCGCTGGTATTATTTTTTTGCAAGATTATTAAATATTTTTTTTCGCATTTTTGCCATGCATTTTTAACTAATCGCAATATATTTTTTTTAACTTTTAAATAATTTTAAAAGTTAAAAATAAATAAATTCGCTATTCAAATAATGTATGCTGCACGATGAACGTGAGCTATCATTCGATACGCGAAGGCTACATAAAAATTTCTTGCTTAGTGACTCATACAAAGTACACGAGTATCTATGATAAGTAAAAATTTTAAACACGCACACATACACAAAGACGTCGTTTATAAAAAAATGTGTCCAAAATCAGATTTTTTGCGCTCGTACCGAGAGAAAAAAAAATTTAATTTATAACTCGTCCATTAAATATTCTCAGGTTCTCGCTCGTTTTAGAAAAAAATCGCAAACAAAAAATCGCTTTATTTTTAAACTTATCAAAAACAAATTTAGATGAATCGTCTCGATCTATAGAAAAACGTTTTCAAGTCGATTCTCAATAGTCTCGAAAAGAAAGATACAACTACGAAAAATTGCCTAGTCAATGAAATTAAACACTCTCATAACTTTCTTTCCAACGTCGGCGGCTGAATTGTCACGCCTCTACTACGTGTCATTTTTCTCTCTGTTCATAAACACACGCGATGATGACAGCCGCTCGAGTTGAACAAGAGTTTCTTTATGCCTCGGTCGCCGAACACGACTATGTTCCTCGCGGAAACGAACAAAAAAAATCCGGCATAATCATACCTTAATGTTTGTTCGTATGAATTGAAAATTAATTTTGTTTTAAAATATCGCTTATTTTTTAGGAAATCATGTCGACTCAACGAAAACCCATCGAAGAAATAACGCTGTCGTCCGATGAGTCAGGTTCGTATGCAACGCCGCAGCAACTTTGGCAAATTTGTTTGTTTAACCACGGAATATTATTTGCAAATTTGTAGACGCAGAAAAAACTGTTTCTCCACCTGTTATTCCGCGTATAAAATTGTGGAGTCACAGACAGGGCAGTTGTCATTTAATAACAAGTGCGTATATATCCAGTTTTTGCCGACAAACTCGAGAATTGTTCATTTTTTTTTTACCGATTACTTAAAATCGACCAATGTTTTACAGGTAAAATCAATAATGACAAAAAACTGATAACGTGCAATAATAGCGCAACTACTCATCAAAATGATTCTTGTGGTGAGTAATTCGTCATAATTATTAGTGATTTCGTCGTATTACCCTTATTATAGCACGCGATGTTATTCTAGATATTGAAACACTTATGAGGTATCAGAAAATCCCGAACGTTGCTACTAGTTCAATTATTAACGATTCGCCACGCAGAGGCAATACAGTAAAACAAGTCTCAGGCAGCGATGTAAATATTAATGAAACTTCTGGTAACTTTGGTATGTACATTTTCTAAACGCTGCTTATTTTTTTCTCGCTTTTTTAATTTGTAATTTAAAAAACCAATTTAAAACATTGCATTACCATTTCCATTAATATTTAATTAAAAATTGCAGGAGCAGTTGAGCAGTTAAGGGATAAAGTAGTTTGTAGCACGAGCAACGAGCAATGTCGTAGCAATAAAGAAAAGCAATTTAATAATAGTAACGTCGAAGCCGTAAAAAGTCCTGATCGTAAAGAACAAGACCGAAACGAGCCCCCGTCAACAGCCGAGCAACTTGATGAAAGCCACGAAAATTTCAAAAGCTCAAACAAAATACAAGCGGTTTTGGCCAGCCTAAACACGCATCTTTCGAAGCCAAAATATTTCGATAAATCATCTCTCGACATTGGGCCCGAAAAGGAAGAAAAACACGATGGCGCTAAAGCGCGTCGAATCCGTAAGTTTAAGATACATACCTCGACATTCGCAACTGCATAAGCTTTCGCTAATTAAAACCCATCGAATCTTTCAAATTCTTTCCCAGGTATAAAACATTTTGCTCTGCTACACTGCGAGGGCTGTGACTTTACGAAAAGTGTGTCAAGGCAAAGCGGCAATATATGGGAGCGTCCAATGTGTAAACAGTGTAATATACTGATGGTTTATCGTTGCAAGACGTGCGGATCGAGCAGCAATTCGGCACCAGCGTTGGCGGCTCACCTGAAGAAATGTCAACGCGCAACGTTTTGGAATTGCACCGAGTGCTCGTTCGTTAGCGTCAAAAAGACCGCGCTTGACACTCATATCAAGCTTAAACATACGGAAAATGTACTCGATACGGTTCCCGGATCGAGTAAATTTTTTCATTGCACTACCTGTCCCCGCAAGTACAAAACAAACGATTCCTTACAACGTCACAGTAGAATGTGCAAGTTGAAGCTGTCAACAGTTTCGACACCTAAAAAGCCTAAAAGTAAAGAGGCAACTTCGCATACCGTTACATCGGAGATTTCCGTTCAACCTGAAGGTACAGAGAAACATTAAAAATATACGTTTTAAGGTTTGCCTTGGAGAAATTAATTTGTGCTTGTTTTCCTTTTAGTTAAAACAACACCGGCAGTAACTGATTCGTCCGGCAGCTCTTCTAATCAGCAATTGTCCACGGAGTCGAAAATCAGGGATGAAATATCAAGTAATTGTCTTTTATTTGCATAAAAATTTAGATAAAACGATAAAAATAACGATTAATAATTATTTCGTTCGAATTCGTATAGGTGTCTTGGATCTTCTAATATTGTACTGCAGTGACTGCTCTTCTTATCACACGCCGGACAATAACAAGACGTTTTGCTTTACATGCTACAAGCCGCTTTTATGGCAATGCGTAAAATGTCAACTACGCAGCAAATCTTACTGCGGCATTTATGAACACGTGAAAAAAGAGTGCGAACGTCCTTACGTGTGTTCCGACTGCAACGAACGGTTTTTCACGGAAGACGCGCTAACGGGCCATTGGCCTAAATGTCCAAAGCTTATTATGGCATGCCAGTTTTGCAATTTCACGGCAAAGTGCAAAAGAACGATTAACAAACACATTAAATCAGTTCACGAGGAAAATATACAGAACTTGCATCCGAGATAGTAATTCACTTGTACTACTCAGCCTTGACGCTGATTTATGAGTGCTTTATTTACTTAAGTGTTTGGCGAAACATTCGAGTAGCGTCGTGTATTGTTTTACGAAAGAAAGAGCACTTTTGTTTCTCATTTTTATAGTATATTTTTTACAGAAATACATTTAATAATTTTGTATTACTAACGATCATGATGTGCATACCAAAAATTAGATTTATCATTACTATATAATTTTAATGAAGATATATAGATATATGTATAAATAATGTAACATCTTAGGCTAAAAAGCGTATCCAAAGGCATTTTTCTACATTGGTATTTACTAAACTAATAAAATATTTAAAAAAAAAAGACGGCGTTCCAGCTTATTTTTGTAAAACGAAATTGTTAGCTGGAAGTCCCTTGACGCCAAGACCCGTGATAGCGAAGATACAACCAGACTCTGGTTTCTCTTTCCTTTCCTTATCGTCGACTCCGTGATACGCCGAAGTCACATATAAAATGTCATACTCAGGGCCACCGAAAGTAACGCTCGTTATTCTCCTCGCAGGTAACGGAATAGTGAGCAGCACTTCGGAATTTACAGGGTTTACCCGTACTATCTAAAATCCAAGAGAGAAAAGAACACGTACAGTCTAAAATCGTAAAAATTAAGGCGTTTCAATTTTTTTCCTCGTTATTAAATCTTACGGAGTGTCCATCGTGTATTACGATCCATAATTTGTCATCCCTGTCAATGGTCATGCCATCGGGAATTCCCGTCAAATTTTTCTCCACCAAATCGAAAATCACCTGTTTATTACCTGCAAATATTCTCAATTGTAAGTCTCATATACATTACAAGCAAATTTACTCATATCCTTACTCAGCTGTCCGTTTTTCAGGTCAAAGTCGTAGCTAAAGACTCTTTTCGTCGTCGAGTCGATGTAATACATGATATCGTTTCGCGAGTTCCAAGCTAAGCCATTGCTGATGGAAATTTGCCGCAGTACGTCAGTTTTCTCTTTGCCCTCGACTTTGTACAAGCCACCTTGGTGCTCTTTGATTACGCCACCCGGCTTCTCGTTTGCCATCGTACCTACGAATAAAAAGGGCGAATTAT
The DNA here is from genome assembly GCA_030522585.1 of Anagyrus pseudococci. Lineage (NCBI taxonomy): Eukaryota > Metazoa > Arthropoda > Insecta > Hymenoptera > Encyrtidae > Anagyrus > Anagyrus pseudococci. The sequence continues at coordinate 21,421 of JAPYYQ010001053.1, read as the reverse complement.
TCATTAAAATCGGCCAAGTAAAAAATAATAACTTTAATTAAAGAAACTAAATGCGAACCAATCCATAATCGTCCGTTCTTGTCGCACTTTCCATCGTTGACGCGCGTGTCACTTTCGGCTGGTTCCAGAGTCGTCAGCAATTCCGAAGGAGGATCCGTTACATTTTGCTTTCCGTCCCAAGTTACCAAAAATATATCCTTGTCGCAGGCTACGATCAATTTATTATCCGTACCTTCCACTGGGACAACAGCTCCAACGGCTCCGTGACCTGAGAAAATCGAAAAAGAAAAAATCGTTCAAGAGAACAAATCGCTCGAGTTGTTGAAACAAAAATGTTATCCCTTACTGAAATATGCGGAGGTGATGGCGTTGGTTTTGTAGTCTAATCTGTTAGCCGTTTGGCCGAATATGTCGACGAAATATAAAGATTGGCTCTTGGCGTCCCAATGCGGCCCTTCGCCGAGGTAGATCGGCGAGCTTATGGCTTTGTACGACCACTTCGCCGATAAGGTTGCATTTGGTTTGCAAGGACAGGCTTCGAATCCTTTCTACGTTTCAAAGTCAATTGTCAATTGTATGGTTTTTTTTTAATCTACATCTATTTGTTACACTTTATGATTAGCCATGAGAAAGTTATCTCATGTCAATTTAACTTCTTATCAACGACAAGCAAACATTAAGCACCTGCATCAGACACACCTTCAATTCGTAATTATGCAAGTGGAAACGATATGTACAGGAAACATTTCAATGTCAATCGTAACTTTCGTAATTTATTTTATTGATATGAAAAATATTAAAAAAAAAAACAATTTACATATTTTTCTTTTAATGCAACAAAATTTCACTTTTGCACATTAGAACGAAACATGTATCGTCTAAAACTATAGAGATCATTTATTACACATTTCTTCATATAAATTTTCTACATTTATATTAGCCTATATAAAAGTATGAAAAAAATATGAAAAAAGTAATGTTTTAATTCAATGGTACTTACAAGGACAACAGAAAGCAAGAAAAACAGACTAAAACTTGCCTGCATGACTTATCGAAATACACGCTTCGAGTGTCAAATCAAATCTGAGTGTATCGCTCTACCACACTTGTTTTAAAAAGCAAATATATACAAGATTATTGTTATTATTTTATTGTGAAAAGTTATTAGAGCAATATCAATTTTTCACTGTGGGAAGCGATTGCGTTATCAGCACATCGGTTATTATTTAAACGGCAAATCAAACGAATGATTTAATAATTTTCTTGTTAAATTAGGAAACATAATTTAAAAATTTGAAAACATCTTACGTCAAATGTGCAGTAAATATGCACGTAAATTTAAAAAATTAATGAGCGCGTAAAATCGTAAAGAGCATTAAAACAGTTTTGATTTGACATGTGTGATTTATTGATAATAGTATTTTACATTTTTTGAAAAAATCTCAACATTCAAGTAAGAATTATTGAAAACACCTGTAAAAAAAAAGGAGTGATCGAGAGTAAACAATTATCGAAAGATAGTGTACTGTTGATGTTGATTGAAAATATCGATATTGATATTGCGAAGTGTAAAAATATTAGGTATCTCTTTTATTAATTTCTATCGTAAAGTACAAACAGGATTTGAAAACAAACCGATCTCTTTATCTCCTTATTTTGTTCAAAATTAATCTCTTTTTTTTTAAATAAAATGATTTACAGTTTTTATAAAATTGTATGAGAATTCTTGCTTTTAAGTTATACTAATTACACAGTAGAAAATTCACTAATGTAAGAAGTACGGTATAATTATTATTGAATATTAGAATTATGGAAAAATAAGAGCATTAATTTTTTTGGTTTGTAAAATCGAAGTTCGTTTAACTGTTATGCCCTAAAAAATTGAAACTGTCAATAAAATTTACTTTGCAAGATAATAAATGAGAATATTTAATTTCTTTTCAGTTTATTCGAAATTTGGAAACAAAGTTTGTAAAACGCTTTCTTTCAAGTCATTCACTTCATTTACGTATGTACAATATTTTTGATGATTTGAAACTTCTATTGAAAATATTACGATATTATCGACAAAGCTTACAATAATTTTAAAAGTTTCAAATCATAAAAAAATAAATACATATCGCTTCAATATTTTCGCTCATAACAAGCTTGTAAGGGCGTAACGGGTGTAGAAATAAATCTATTTGTCACACAATATTTATTCTTAAGTGACCCAATACTTGTGTATAGATTGTCTCTAAAGTTCCTGCTTTTTAAAAAATTTGTCGGTAATTAATATAATTAATAATTTAATTAATACAAAATAAAACAATTTTTATCAATTGAAAATTTATTAAATATTAATGTTAATTAAAAATTGACATTGACATTATCAAAAAAAGTATAAAATATTGCCAATTGATGTACTTTCGTTTTAAAAAGTTTGTTTCGAAAACAACTTTCAGCAAACTTATGAATATTTGAAAATGTAGTGAGAGCTTAAGTTTGTAATTATAGTATTACATCTTAACCACAAAGTTTCAATGTTTCAAAGGCGAATTTTCTACTTGATTATACCTCGAGTGCATCTTGGCCTATGTACAATGACATTAATGTGCTGCATTAAAAGAAAAATCTCCTACCTCACTAGTTTCCATCATGTATGGCCTTCGATTGCTTCATTAACGAGAATTTTTCTTTCTACATAACATGTACCCGCGGGCATTAGAACCAGGTTAGAAAACTTAGTACGACTCTACAATCTGTTATTTTTTATTGACATTCCAAGTTCCAGTTCCTAAGTAACAAACACTCAAACACTGATCAAACAATAAAAAATTCAAATGCTATACGTTTTTTACGGATCAAAGTAAGTTTGAAACAGGGAGATTGTCGCAAAATGTAAATCCAAAATGCAAATTGTAGTTTAAACAATTTATATAAAAAAATTATACGTTACCCAATAGATGAGCTGAGAGAACAAAATAAAAATAATCGGGCTCATGATAAAGTGGTGCTTGACGAATTGATTTAAATTAGATTGAATTCGACTTATTTAAGTAAGTTGTGCACCACGAAAAACGTCAATGTCTTTATCTAAACGAAATTGAAACAATAATTCATTTACATTTTTAATATTTCTGTCAACTTCCAATTCTGTACAAGCCAATTTTGCATACGCACATAATTTAATTAATAGTAAATTTTTACTATGTACTAGGAAGAAGTAATTTTATTATGAAAATAAAAGTTGTTGATGTTGATGTAAAATACATCGATAAGATATCTATAGAGGAAAAATAAGAAATAATAGAAGCTCTACTAAATTATTAAAATTTATTATCATTGAGTGTGAACGTGTGGAAACAAAATTGTTTTTCAACTTCAGTAGAATATTTAAAATTTTAATTTTGAACTTATTAGCTTTTTAAAAAATATTTTCATCGCGGACGGTAACTTCAAATGGTAAAATGATTGTATAGACGAACTTTTACCCATTATTCACGAATTACGAAGAAAACTACGTCACTTCGGACATTTAAAAATATGGTTGAAAGATAACAAGGTATTGAAGTTAAGGAAAAAATTTAATTTCCTTACGTAAATCTAATTAACGTAATTTTTTTTTAATTTTCAATAAGAAAGAAAGATGTTGCTTATGAAATAATAAAAATCAAACGATTCATTGATATAAAATATTTAATAAAATATTTATTACATGACTTTCAATAAAGGTATAATATTTCATTAGAAAACAACAGTGCACAAACTGGAAATTACTTTTTAATGATGAATTCATGAGCTGGCACTCCTTTGACACCAAGACCTTTAATTACAAAGGTACAGCCAGATTCCTTTTTCTCATTTCTTTGCTTTTCTGTCAAGCCCTGGTAAGCCGACGTCACATAAAGATCCGACAACTTTGGTCCTCCAAAAGCGACACTGGTGATTCGATCAGCCGGAAGCTCAACGGTGCGCAGTAAATCTCCGGTTTTCGGATTCACTTGTAGAACCTGAAAATCCATTAAATTATCAAAGCCGTGCATAAAATTATCAAAAAAAAAAGAAGAAACCGAATATTCGAGATATCTTACAGAAGCTCCATTGTGCACAGCTACCCAAATATTGTCATCGCTGTCAATTGTCATGCCGTCTGGCACTCCTGTTATGTTGTGTTTTTCAAACTCGAAGACCACACGTTTATTGGCTAAAATTGAAAACGAACAATAGGTAACTTTCAGCGTCTACGATAACAAATGAACGGGATAATAACAAAGTCGAATAGAAAAACATACATATTTTTCCACTAGCGAGATCGTAGTCGAAGCCAAACACCTGCCTAGTCGGACTGTCGATGTAGTAGAAATTGTCTTTGTCCTTAGTCCAGGCCAAACCGTTGCTTATTGATACCGGTGAAAGTATCTTTTCGAGATTCAGGTCTTGGTCGAGCCTGTACAAGCTGCCTTCGTTATCCGCGATGTTGCCGTCATGCTCGTTGGCCATGGTACCTAGAAAAACCGGCGGATTTGCGACATTATACCGCTCGGTTTTTGCTAATATTCTGTATACTTACCGATCCAGAAACGACCGGCTGGATCGCATTTTCCATCGTTGACTCTAGTGTCGCTTTTGCCGACGTCTAAGCTTGCAAGCTTTTCGTAGGGCGGGTCGGTCGTGTCCTTCTTTCCGTCCCAGGTAACCAGTAGTACGTCTTGACCGCTGGCGACGATAAGCTTACCGGGACTACCCTTTACGGGGATGACCACGCCAACGGGACCATACTCTGAAACAAAGAAGTATTCGATTTAAAGAAAAATTCGGAAATGTTAACAATTTAAAAAAAAACAAACTCACTGAAAGTAGCTGTGGTAATGGTATCAGTTTCAGGATGGTATCTCAAAATTTTTTGTTTGTAGATGTCTACGTAGTACAAGGACTGGCTTTCGATATCCCAATGAGGACCTTCCCCGAGTCTATTCGGTGGAGATATGCTTTTTATCGAAAGCTTACACGATGCTGCCATTACGAATAGAAGAATCTGTTAAAGAGATAAAACAAATTCGTTTGTTAATTTCAATATCGATATCAGTGTTGTGATTAATAAAAAATGATTAAAAATGTTGTATATCCCAGTCTTCGTTGATTGTTTGTTTTTTTGTTTTTTTTTGTTTTTTTTTGATATTTATTTGAATTAAAAATTTAAAAATATATTTTAGGAAAGAATTGTTTTACGCTTTGATGTACAAGAACTTTTTTCGATCGAATATTTTATATGCTCGAATGTACAAGCAACATTATAATTGCTTATAATTATCGGAAAAATACAAAGCTAGAAATGACATTCGAATGTATACTTGGACAGAAAAATTATACTTTAAAATAAAACGACCATTCTGCGCTTTTAAAGGCAATTTAGTTTTTTTTACCTTGATAAATGTTTGTATTACTTTTTGAAGATGTCTGTTATATGTAATGGTTTATTTTAACCATTTGATTTTTAAGATACGTGAACTTCGTTTTTTTTTGTTTAAAGCATGTGTGTACATACAGTAAAATGCTTGTGAGCGAAAGTGTTATTACCATGATTTTAGTGAAATCAAATATCTTTACCTACACTTATTTTTTGATAAGTTAACTATGTTGATTTATACTTAAATCAGATAAAAAATCAGGTGGAATATTTTTAAGTGTATTAGATTTTAAAGATAGTTTGAACTTAAAGAGAAGTAGAAATGTACAAACACAGTAATTTGTTGAATTTTTATCTACAAAATTTTACTAAATTTGTGACAATACTGTCAGCATTTATTATTATTTTATAAAGTATTACGTGCGCCATATAGTATTCCCAAATTACAATAAATGTAAGTTTGCAAATGTAACAATGTTAAATTTATTAAAATATCGTTGTAATCGCTGAATCATTAACGAAATGAGCGGTTGAAAAAAAAATTAAAGTTACTCACGGCAAAGCTACATATTAGCAGGAGCCTTTCAAGGCTCGCGTGGACGGACATGATTATAACGCGCGAGGCGACGGACGGATAGATACTGCGTGAGAGTCTCCTTGCTAACTGAGATCTGCGAGCGCGACGTATATATATAGATATACCAGCCGGTGACGAAATTCCTTGTCCGGGAGAAATCTGGCTATACAGTGATTGTGATCGCCAGGCGGACCGATTACGTTTACTTTGGCTGTGCATTTTGACAGGTGGGGGACTATTTACAATGCAAACCAAGACTAGCATTTTTTCAAATGCAACTATATATCCCTCTATCTCGCTCGATTAACAAACTACAGCGCGTTAAAGTTGAATATGTTTGAGTCGTTTTTTTTTACTGTCTAAAAAATCCTTATTTATTAAAATACTTTTATCTCATATAGTTTTCGCGATATAAATCGACAAAATTCAAAAATCTTGTATCGAGATTAAATAATTCTGGTTTTATGTAGAATTTTGACATTTTTATTTTGTCAGGCGAAAAAATCGATTGTTAATTTCGCCTCTGTCGAAAAACTTTTTGTTTAATTCTCATCAAAGATGCACCGATTCGGCATAAAAAAAAAATTAAAAATTTCAGCTAAATCGGACAACCCGATTAATTTAAACTAAATAAAAACTATTTTAATAGAGGCATAGTGACATTTAAAAAAATGTAATTCTGGGTTAGTGTTATTATCCCCAATACTCAAATCGCAGCGTCACAGTAATCGTAATCCCTGCATCCGCGCTTTAGGTGCGGTTTTTCTATTGCCTATACTTTTAGTTTATAAAAGCTGTATACGCCTGTATAAACTTTTTACTTCCGATGACGCAAGCAAGCGCGCGTTAAAGAAGCGAAACGGAAACGCTAAATTGCCTTTCTGTTAGTTTACTTAAATTTTTATAAGTTTTTATTCAACCTGTTTGTTTTTTATTATATGTTCGGGCAAGCGTACTTTAACGCGCGCGTAGCCGTGCTCGTGTGTGTGCGTGTATTTATGTTTTTGTATGTGCTTGTTAAGTCAACCGTAAGAACCAATTCTTAAAAATAATAAACTCGAGTATTCCACTTTGCAAGAAGTTTTTCCTTCAACGTCTGTTTTCCTCCTATATAAATTAGATTTAGATAAGATACATTCTTATCCTCAAGTTATAGACCTTTCTCCTTTAACTGTCATTAACTGGATGACAATAATGTAACAAATTAACGAACAAAAAACAAAGATGAATAAATAAAGGCTTATTTTTTCAATTTTTTTTTTTTTTTTCATTTCGCGATAAACGAGCCGGCCGTGTTGCTTTACCGTTCGCCACTCTGTTGACAATGCAAATGCATTCGGAATTTCCCAGTATGTTCGCAAAATTAACGAGAGAACAAAAGTGTTAATGAACCCCTCGCTCTTTCTCTCTTTCCTTCCTGCAACGGCAAACTGTGTCGTACAATATCTGAGAAAATATAAACAGAAAAGAAGGAAAACGCTTGTCCCGCTGATTTCTCAGTACCGAGATGACGAAGATAACAATATCGGCCGCGCCTTTATGCCAAGGCCGCTATCCAGCACAACGACGAGCACCGAGAGATGATGAGAGACGAGGGGGGCGACGACGCAGACAGACGGTGCACTGTGGACTGTGGAGCAAGCGCGCGCGCGCGCGCACCGGTTTCATATTCTCCCGATGCCTTGGTCCATGCACAAGACAAGGACACATAATCGCAGCAGCCGCCACATCTGCCAGTGCAATACTGCAATGAGCATCCTCCCCCTCCCCTCCCCCATTCCCCGTTTCAACCCCCTCGGAGCTCAGATACGCCGGTGTCCCCGATATCGCCTTGATACGGCGACTCCAAGCTTATAAGACGCTAAGTTGTTAGGGCGATTTAAATGTTAATTTTATGTAGACTTACTCGGCTTTAGCTTCGTGATCGGGAGCTGGAGCGTCGTGCGCGCGGTCAAGACTCTCTTTCTCTCTCGGCACTTCCTGAAGTCTAACGCGCTCGAGATTAGTCGTGATTACCGAGTTCAGTATCCCCCCGCAGATCCCTTCCTTCTCGTCCCGCTTCTTGCACTCTCTCTCATCATCTCGTCTCTCGCGTCAGCGATGGCGACATAACCTTCAACGGTAGAGCCTAACGCGCGAGATAACGTTTTCAGCGGGAATACAAATAGACAATGCTCTTGGCTGCGTAATGTTTAACGGCTTATTGCGCTTGCGGCTTTTTTAAACAGTAAAGGAGAATTCATTATTCAAGATCAATTTTATAGAACGACATGGAGGACTCGTCAGGTAAGTAAATAATCGATGCCGGTGTGTGTTTGGGTGACTCGCGCGCGTTTGTCATGCTCCAACGGATTCGATGATGCCTGATAGTCTTTCGTTTCATTTGAAACATTTGGCTGTCGTGGGAGTCTAGAAGAAAGAAATTATACTCAATGGTTTTTGCGTTTTATGGTTGCAGACCAACAATATCTCATCATACCACCGTGCTACATCAAGGAGGAGCTTGACATTTCATACGTTACTGATTACTCTGGTAAATATGGCAATCTAGAAAATTAACAAAGCTTTGCTTTGATAGTTTTAAGATTTGTTAAGAGATTAATATTTAATGTTTAATACTGGGTTACTTGGACTAACTTGGGTTTTCAGATGAGGAAATGATCAATGATGAATGTGACGAGCCAGTTGAAAAATTAGGTCAGTATTACTGTTGGAAAATATTTTTAGATCATGGTAGCTAAGTAATTTTTAGATAAACTTATAATTTTTGTTTGTTAACACAGATAACACAGATAAAAGAACTGTGAGTTCAGAATCAAATAGTATTAATGGTAAGGAGAATTTTATTATGTTATTTGATTAATTGTAAGTATTTTAACTAACAAATTAAACTTTCTTTTTTTTTTTTAATTCTAGCCAGTCAAGAGTTGATTACTAATAATGGAGGAAATCAAACCTTGAATTCAGCTAAAAATAAAGCGAATACTACAAATAATATGAAAGTTAATGGGTCAATATCTATCATAAAAAGAGAATCTGGTATAGTTATAAAACACAAACTTGATAAAATTTATAACTTCTGAGCCAATTAAATAATTTTAAATCATCTTTGCAGATGATACAGAAGTAGATGTCGAAAATGATAGCTTGTCATCTGATGATGAAATTGATAATGGACCAAACATTCAAAAGTCTTCAAGTGAGGAGGATTTTGAATTAAAAGTATCCGATGAATCAGGTATTTATTGACAAAGTAATTAATTTAGAACAGTTCTAAAAAGATTCTGGAGTGATTATTTCTAAATTTTTTTTAGGTGATAAAACCACAAGTGATGGAGTGGATAATTGTCAAAATGATAAAAATGTTACCACAATTCAAACTGATAAATTAACTTCCAAAGAAATTAATAGTGATTGTGTAATTAAAACGTACGAAACACGAAACAAAAGTAAAAATGCAATTCAGAATGAAGATTTAAATTCAGGAAATTTTAATAAAACATTAAATAAGATAGATAATTCGGAAGATAAGACAGGTATGTTATTTTTATGGATAAATAAATATAATTTCGTAATAAATGTAATTCTATTATTAATAAACAATAAATTTAAATAAATAAATTTTATTTGCAACAGTAAATAAAATTGTAACAAGACAGTCTTTTAAAACAAATGAGAATCCTCCAGTACAGATAAGACAGTCAAGAAAAGCTTTTAGTAAGTAATTGAATATAATAACACTAAATATTATTTCTACTAAGAACCAAAAAATGTAAATGCATATTTATGAATCTATTTACAGTGAAAAGAGATACAACACTCTTTTGTGTAAAATGTAATGTTGATTGTGATTTTATGCACGTAAATCGTCACAAAAGTAAATGTCATCTCTGTCAGTCAGTATTGAGATACAAATGTTTATTGTGCAATGATAAAGTATGCATATCATATGGAGGACTAAGCAAGCACATTCGAGTTCATCATATTTTTAAGTCAAGTTCAAAAAAATTCAAGCGCAATAAGATAGTTAAAACTGAAAATATTATTTCCAAACCTAAAGTTGACAATCTTGAATTAGGTAAATTATTTTAAATTTAGTTATCTTATTAATTTCTTAATTAAAATTATTTTTTTATTTTAGTAACAACAGATATTGATAAATTTACCATTTTAATATGTCAAGTATGTAATAATTCAAATAGAATTCATAATGGGGAAATTGCAGTATGTGAACAGTGTAATATAAAAATGATTTTAACGTGTTTAATATGTGGTAAATTTGACGCAGCTATTAATGGAATGTACGATCATTTGCATGAACAACATCAAGAACATTTTTTGCAAGACCATGTTGAAACAAATAATGGTAATCTTTTTAGCTGTATAAAATAATTACAAACAAAATTATTTCTCACTATATCGCCGCTCCCTACGAATAATGATCGTTTTCAAGTTCTTAACGAAACACGATCGATTTCACATTATCTGCGAAAAAGATCGCTTTCGCGCCTTTCCCGCGAAAAGCCATCTATTCCAAGCAATTTGCAAGAATAATGAGGCCATTACTCTCGCGTGGATATAATGGCTTTATTATTCCCGGTAAAATTGTGAGAGAAATAGTGCATTGGGAATAATGACCTCACTATTCCGTTTTTCATGGGAGGCGCGAAATCGATCGTTCTCCACGGATGATGTGAAATCGACCGATATTCGTAGGGAGCGACGATATAAAAAAAATTGATAAAAATTTTTTTTTCAGTTGATCTAAATCACAGTGCTCCAGTAGAAAATAAAAATAATAAACTTTTCCATTCTTATAGTAAGTTTAAAATTCAAAATGTTACCTTAAAAAAAAGTAAATGTATTTAAAAAAATAATTATTGAAAATCATTAAAATTTATAAACATTTTAGTAAGGGGAAAAAAATGTTTAAAATGTAACAAACAATTTCTTCATATCACAAGTGCCATCAGTCATTCTAAATATTGCGGCAAGGAACCAAATATGCAGTGTAGCTTTTGTAATTTCAAAACTAAATATATTGCAAACTTGAAAAAACATGTTGAGCAGTTACATAATAAACCGTTTATTAAAGATGTTAGTTACAATGATTCTAATTGCAAAACTACAAAAAAATCAGGTAATTTTTATTATAAAATTTAATTTTATAAAAATATATTTATTATTAAAAATAATTCATTTTATAATTTTATACTTAGCATATATCAATAGATGTCCAAAATGTAACAAAACATTTTCAATTTTAAAACGTTTGACTCACCACATGAAATATTGTGGATTGGAATTAAAGTTTCAATGTCAATTTTGTATATATAAGACTAAATTCAAACATAATTTAAAATCTCATTTGATACAAGTACATCGAATTTCCAATAATTTCATTAAAGAAACAGTACAAAGTACAAGTGTAGATATTCAAAATGATGTTACTTCTTCAAATATTGGTAAATTTTTAATTGTATATTTAAATATTTATAATTTTCTAAAGTTATATAAATATATATAAATTTAATGTACTATTTTTAGAAAGTATAAATGCTACAAATGAAACTGATACTTCAATCACAGTTGAACCAAAAAAAATAAGTGAGTTTCTTTTTGTGCAACTATTACCTAGACTGATTACTAATCATTATATAAGTAATATTAAAAATAATACTGTAAAATTTGTATTTTGTAGATTTGAATAACATGATGAGGGCATATTGTAATAATTGTCATGAAAAGCAAAAAGTAGTCTCAACCTGTAAAGGAAAAGAATGTCGAAAATGTAAGACAGAACTTTTATACCAATGCAAAAATTGTAATAAAGAGTACAACAGGTACTCAAGCATGGCTTATCACATTAAGTATCAATGTGGTAGAAAAACATACTATCAGTGTTATAAATGTGATTATAAAACCACTGATAAATATTCAATTCATAAACATGCTCGTTCACATGGCTTTACTCAGAAAGCTTTTTTAAAGCCATCAAGATCAAGAGCATATAAAATGATAAGAGATTCAAAGAAGGAATTCTCTGATTCCCAGACAGAAAAAACTTCTGAACTAAATGAATTGAATGAAAATTTTAATGGGCAAAAGTTGGACCAGACCGATGAATTACCTGAGTTACAAGAACTTTCCAAGCTCCCTAAACCAGAGAGAATTTCTGATCAACATATAGAAACTTCAAAGAAACAACAAATATCTACTGAAACAGATCATCAAAACACGGAAAATTCTATAGTCACTTGTCCCCGCTGTAATGCAAGAGTAAGAAATTTAGCAAAGCATTCTAAGTACTGTGGAATGGAAGCAAATATCAAATGTAGGTTCTGCCCTTACAAGACGAAATACAGTGGTAATATGAAAACTCATATAAAGAACGTTCATCGATCGAAAAAAAAGAAATATAATGCCAAATTACTTAATAAAACCAATGTCGATAACGGACAAGAAGTTGTCCACAGTACAAAGATCTGTAAATCTAAAGAGACAGTTCAGCTAAGTATGTAGTAATTTAATTTATTTGTTGATTATTCAAAATTTTGGTTACATTCTCTTTAATCAACAATTTCAGCTGCAGAAGATCTAATGGAGGTGTACTGCCTTAAATGCAATAAGTCTAAGACTGAAATCAAATACGCTTCGAAATGTCGAGTATGCGACTCGGAACTGACCTTTCGCTGCGGTAAATGTAACGGCGAGTATCCAACGCGCGAGGCTCTAAGAATTCACGTGCGCAAGCACTGGCACAGCTTCAAGTGCGTAAAATGCTCTAAGTCCTTCAATAGTAAAGAGAATTTATGTATGCACGAAAAGATGTGTACAGCCAGGGCAGAGAGTCCCCGGTTAAATAAGCAGCATCCAGATCTTCCCCAGCTCGAGGAATGACCGATCATTCTCGCTAAAAATGTATTTTTTTAACGATAAAAAAATTATTATCTGCGCTTAAGCGCAAGATTGAATTATCTTTAAAAGTTCAACACAGCTGAAAATAAACTTTCGAATCTCTCTGGTTTTATTTCTCCTATAAATAAGGATTCCTACTGTAATATAAAACTTTGTAAATATTATAGTAATATTTATATAAATAATAGTGTTTGTGGACTATGAAACAGCAGTTCTGTTTCCAAAGTAAAACTTGTACCCACTTTTTTTTTGCAAAATTTGTGTTAATTTATAATAATGTGCTTAACGTAAGAAAACAAATAAAATTATTTCTCTTAAGCTTTTTAACGTTATTTTTTTATAAAACCCGTTTAATTTCCATTAACACCTAATGCAAAATTGTCTTCAAAAATTTTATTTAAGAAAACAATAATAGAAATGTTTTTTCTTGACACTGCGACTGTCTAACGAATACATTACACATTATAAGTATCGTGTAAAATTCACGACAATATAAAGATTACCTGCTTTTCATATAATAATTATTATCGTATCTGGCTTTATAATTTGCGCAACGTTACAGTTGTTGTGATCTGAAAGACTTATTAGCAAGTAAGCCAAAGGCCTATACTCGAGGGAGAGAACTTCGATTCGCCAATTATGAATTCCAGATAAGTTAAATCGAAGAAGTGTCGCCTGGAAGGGATAACGTTTTCAATATCCTCGCTAATTACGGAGTAACCATGGACAACAACAAAGATAAAGAGAGTTTGGATATCGGTAACTATCTCCAAAAGAAAAACTAACGCTGCTCGTCAAGTAATTAAAGCCAACTAGGTTTAACAAATGGCAAACTAAAGCTTCGACAACTATTTTACGTTAATAACAGATATTGCCTCCAACGCCGTCACCCGATTACCTGTCGACGAATTAATTGAGAATTCGGATTGGACATTAAAACTACACGGTCACTGCAACGCAAACGATAAACATTTCAAAGACGTGCTGGTCCATTTGAAAGATCTGATCGGTAAGCTATTCCGAGCAAAGGTCGTTTTAACGCGCTGCCAACCGATCGCGAAATTTTCCAATACCGTCGCCAATGGTAAGCATTGTTTCATCTCCAAATCTTCACAACAAAATATTGTGATGCTCAATCAACTATTACTTTTGATGACAGACGACCGACGTCGATTTTATTCCCTTTACTGTCCCGCGTGCAAGACCTTGCGGCCATGGAATCATCGCAAGCGGTGCCAGGTATGCGGCACCGTAACAATCTACCACTGCAACAGCTGCGCCGCTCGTTTCGTTGAGTATTATCAGGTCAGGAACCACGAGCAACGCTATCACAAAAACTTCAGCTACTTTTGCTTCTTTTGCGACATGCCAGTTGGTTACTACAAACGTCACTTACACTACAGACATTATCATTGCGGTAAAGGCAAAAGTGAGTTTACAACGTGCATCTTTTTTTTTTTTTTTTTTAATTCGACGATTTTATTTTATCGGTTTCCTTTTTACGTGTTTTTAGAGTCGGATGTAAGGTATTACATGATGAGTAATTCAGAGAGTGAGTATTTAATCGAATATACGGATATCAGATTTTAAGCAAAGATTTTTAAGATTTTAACGTTTGAACAGATAAACAGTTTTGCTGCAGCAAGTGCAAACACAGCTGTTTTACGCTAGAAGAGCTAAAGCGGCACGTCCAAAGTAAGCACAACGAGAATGGGAAACCCGAGCTTAAGAGCCTAACGAAATTAGACAAGCATTTCGAACTCCATCGTCGCCGAGAAAAAAAGGCCGATGGCAATAACAACAAGATTAATCAATCGTGCCCTCGGTGTGGGAAGACGTTTGCACGATTGAAGAGTCTCAACTTGCACAAGCGCGTTTGCTTCGCGAGCACTTAATTACTGCGCACTTATCACGTTTTTTGCAATAGTTATTTATTCGATTGTTCAATCCCGTGAGTGGTGAAGTTTTGAAAAATGAAAATTTGCGCCGCTCGAATATTCTGTCTGTTTTAAGCTTGTACCCACGTATGATAATGCAGGGCGCAGAGCGCTTGAATTTACTACAAAATAAAAATATATATTTGCGTGAGTCGAGTGTATGTCACGTGAGCGAGCAACGGTTGAATTTGATATTTACAAATCAACAACACAAAGTGATCGTTGCATTTTGATTTTGACGAGGGATCGAATGAACAAAATTATTTGTTTTCTAGCATTTGTTCGCATTCTCGATGAATGATATTTAGGTTATTGTAATTGCACTGTTCATTTTTAATGTTTACAATTTTCAAATTATTCCACAATGATCAAGCTCCCAATAAATGGTATTTATTTTTATCCAGCTAATTTTACAATTATATATATTTTTTTTTTAAAGGCTTGCATACGTTTTTTAAGAAAATGTTTATTCATAATTTCTCAAACTTTAGATGATACTTCAAAAATGAAAATTAATCTGCCCAAGTTGTTGAGTCAACTAGGAAATGAGAAAGTTATATTAATAAAGCTTCCATTAATAGTTAGACGTTCACGAATTATTTCTTCAACTTGTTTACAATATAATGATAAAGACAAACAAGACGCACAAATTATTTCAACAAATTCATCTCAAACTGAGGATGAAAGTAAAGAAGATTTTCAAACAACTCTTTCTCATTTTCCTAAAATTAATGATCAAAACAAAAAAGATAATATATCTTCATTTGATAGACCTAAGGACAAACGTGAGTATTGATAGCTTAATAATAACAATTATTTTTTACAAATAATAAATAAATTTTATTGTGTAGCTATAGCTGATTATGAACTTTATTGTTCACAATGTAATAAATCATTTGACAAAAATAATAAAAACATATGCCCTAACTGTGGAAAAATGCTTGTTTACAATTGTAAAAACTGTGACCAACAATATACAAAGTACAAAAGTATTTACTTACACGGCAGATTTCGATGCAAATTTAAAAAACAGATTACAGATACATTACATTGTAATCCAAGTTAGTTAAATTACAATCTTTTTTTTTATTAAAAGTTATCATTAATGTTTAAAAATTAATAATGTTTATATTAGATACAAATTTTGTTGAGGATATTATTGAAAAAGACAATGATAACATAATTAGCTCCTCAGAACAGCCATACTTAAAGTGTAGTTATTGTACATTTAAAACAAAATGGAAAAGAAGCCTAAGAAGACATTATAAGGACATTCATCATAAGAAACTTCCAGCTGGTATTATTACTACAACTAGTAAAAATTATTTTTAATTACAAATACTTCAACCATTAAAGCATAAACATATTTGATATTGCAGATATAAATGCCAATAAAATTGGACTTAGAAAAAATCCTCAAACACTCCATGGCTCTAAAACATTTGATTTCAAGTGTAAATATTGTCCATTCCAATCAGCATATAGAAGTAGTATAAGAAGACATTGTAAAAGAGTCCATCAAGATGAACTTCCAACAAGTATCCCAATGAAAATGAATAAACAATTAAAAAAGATACAATATTTTACAGGTATGCTTCTCTTATATATTTTAACAATTTATGTATACATTTCATACTAATTTGGATATGTATTTTAATACAGATATTCCCAAATTTAGAGTAAAATATTGTTCACAATGTCAATGTATATATGATAATGATATACATATAAGAAAATGTAGCAAATGTGCAATTAAACTATCCTGGAAATGTAAAAAATGTTATCAGGAAACTAATAATTGTAGCGATTCAGCAAAACACATAATTAACAAACATTTTAGAAATAACGGTTTTTTCTCATGTCCAAAGTGCAAGATAAAGAAACGGAATGATATCCAATTAAGTACTCATATGAAATATTGTTACTCAGAAACATATTACGAATGTAAATATTGTACATATAAAACTAAATATCCTTCAAATCAAAGAATGCATCATAAAAGAAACCATCCAGGCAGACCACTTATAGATAAGTTGGAATTTAACAAGGAACAGTAGTAAGAGCATTGTTTATATTTATTTAAAGTTTAAAAATACATGTAAATAAAAATTAAAATGTGTAAAAACTGCATAATTTTGTTTATTGCAGATGTACAGTTCTCCAATTTTATAAAAGAGATAACGACTAATTAACAATAATTTTGTTATTATAAGCTAATTAAAAATTGTATAAATTATTATCATCAAAATAAGAATTTCATATTTTTAATTTAACCGCCTAAACTTCACTTTTTATTATTGGTATGGGCATAGCTGTTGCCAACATTACCGACAAGCAAACGTTTATATATATAAGTTGGTTGGTTAGAGGTATCCTAACCTTTCAAACAAAATGTTTGGAAAATCTTGTAGAAAGTAACTAAATTACAATAATATAATTTCTCTCTTGTAATTATATTGTAGAAAATATTTCGAAAGACGTGAACAGAAAATTCATTGTCGCTACATTTTAACAGTATAACGCAGAAAAAAATCAAGAAACTTAAGTCAATTTTCTTCCACTTGTGGGATGCTTTAACAATCGTAACAATAAAGTGTCAAAAATGAGTGGAATAAACGAATCTAACGTAGAACAATTTAAAACTGAACACGAATGTGATGAGCATTGGGAGTTGCGACGCAAGTTCTTGCTCGCTCACAGTGACAAATTCAACCGGGACGAGCTGCAATGTTTGGCTCAGGTCTTCACAAATGTCGAATTTCTTGGGTGTAAATATCCTAAAGAGACAATGCAGATGATTGCTGAATTGTCCAGAGATGTTGTATTGGATTACAGAGAGAAACAAAAGAGTAGATTACAAAGGACATTTGT
Source organism: Anagyrus pseudococci (assembly GCA_030522585.1). Classification (NCBI taxonomy): domain Eukaryota; kingdom Metazoa; phylum Arthropoda; class Insecta; order Hymenoptera; family Encyrtidae; genus Anagyrus; species Anagyrus pseudococci. The sequence goes on along the minus strand of JAPYYQ010001053.1, from coordinate 3,729 downwards.
CAAAGCCTCAGATGCAGCTAGCTCCAAGGCTAAAGGTACAGCCAGAAATTGTGAGTTTTAACCAGTTTTTTTTTATTAAATAACTTAAACAATAATATTTTAATGATATTTTCTTTTAGGACAATACAAGCAAGAGAAATCTCAAGGCACAACGTCTGTAAATGCAGGACAACTTTCCCAAAACAAATATAAGTCATTGTCAAATTGTTTTACAAAAGCGCAAGAAGCTGATCCAATTACACAACAAGAGAAACAAGAGAAACCTGGGAGATCTCGATCTCCTATTAGATTTCCAGAAACTGCACCTAATTTAGCAACAAGTGGAAGTGGACCATCAAGAAATAATCAACAACAAAATAGTCTTAAAAGAATTCATGAAGTAAATGCTGCACAAGGTAGACGCCCAGGAGCAAAAAGAAACAAATTAAATAATAGAAAAACAGAAATTGTTTTATTTGAACACGTAAATGACACACCTCAAAGCATTATTGCTAGGGTTGCTAACAGTAATAATTTAGAGTGGAAATTTGATAAAGTAGGTTGTAATATATTATGTTCAATATTACTAAACAAAAAAAAAATTGGTCAAGCAGAAGGACCAAACCAAAAAGCTGCTAAGAAAGAAGCAGCTGTGGTAGCATTAGAAGAATTAAGAAAATATTACTATACAATAAAAGTTACAAAAAACTTGACTCCAACAGTTGGTAATTTGGGACTAAATGCAGAACCTAAATCAAATGCTATTGGTAATGATAATATTGGCTCTAAAATGATGAAATTAATGGGTTGGTCTGGAGGTGGATTGGGAAAAACAGCACAAGGTATCACAGAACCAATTAATGTCAATCAACAGATCTCAAGAGAGGGACTTGGTCTTAAAGTTGGAAAATATAATATGAATGTATTCAAACAAAAATGTCATGAAGTTTTACAAAATTATATTAATGGCGATACATCTACAGATTTGGTATTCTCTCCTAGCTTCAGCAATGAAGAAAGAGCAGTCATTCATCAAATTGCTCAGCAAATTGGACTCAAATCTCAAAGTTATGGTCCCAAAACTCAAAGAACGTTGACAATCTCAAGGAAAATTGATCCTGGAGAACTTGTAAAAGAATTACTAGAGCTTGGAGGTACTACAGAAAAATATCAGCTTATTGAACCTTTAGACAATTAATGTTGATGGTTAATAATTGATTAATCATAGTAAACATAAGACCTTGATGTAAAAAATTTTACATATTTGTAAAAAGTATTTTTTTAATGTATATTGTGTAATAAAAATAAAATTATGATATACAAAAATACAATACAAAATAATTATTTTTTTATGATTTTTTTTAACTATGAAGTAAATTTATCATTAAACTGCAGTATGAAAAAATAAAGAAAAATATTTTTTAAGTATTTTAAAATTAAATTCAATTTGAAAAAAAAGGCTACCAAAAAAACCATTGAAATTTCATACATAACCTATACACAGCTAAGATTGAAGCGGACTTCGGCGTGCACGGCAATTAGCATTTTGACATTTCCTTGTTGTTTTCGTGGAAAAATGTGACACCTGACAAAAGTCGATACTTCTATTTAGCACGTGGCGAAGTCAAATTTAATTGTTAAAGAGATTATACAAGAATCTTATCGTTGAGCAACGAAATATTTTCCTTTTGAAAAGAAAACAAACGAGGATAATTGTTTGAAATAAAAACAATCTTAAAAATGTTGAGAGGTAACATGATTGGATAACATTTACATTGTTAAAAAAAATTGAAATAAGATTCTTTTTCGATCTTCTCTTTTTCGATCATCTTTTTCGAAATAAGATTCTTTTTCGTATTGTTTGTAATGATTACAAAGTGTACATTTCTCATTAGAAACGAGATCGATTGTAACTATTAACATTCAAGCTTAGTAATTCTATAAAAAATTTTAATTAAAAATTACACATTATTAAAAAGTTATATTCTGGTTTTAGTAAAATTGAACTAAAAAATTGTTCTTTTTTTTAACTATAGGTAGAAAAAGTTTGTCACAAAAAAATGTTGCAATGGAAAAATATAAATGTATCAACACTAAAAGAATACCAATAGGTATGTAGTCAATATAATTACTATTACATTTATTAATTTATTAAAAAAGGCTATTTAATTCTAACTTTGTGTTACTATTTTTGTTATTACAGTTGTATTGGAAAAACTTGTTGTTAACCCAACGAACAGTATTATTTGTAATCAAGAGATTATAAAAGTAAAAAATAAAAACAACAGTTTAGGTACGTATACCTTCCTAAAAATTTTAAAAATAAAAGATTAAAAATATTTAAAATCTAATGTATTTGTTAATAGATATTAGGCAGCAAGATGCAAATAAAGATGTAAAGTTCAAAAGTCTGAGGAACAAACAAATCAAAATTCAACAGTCAAGAGAAACTAAAAATTTATTTTCAAAAGGTAATTTCAATCATATTCTAAAATAATAACATTAATTTATTTTATCCAAAAAATTTGTTTTAGTTGAAAAAGAAAATGAGAAAAAAATGGATTTAATTTTAATAAGTTTAGATAAAAACCCATTATCAACTAAAAGTTTAGTAAATAATATTAATACCAAAGAGGATTGTGTTCCAAATTTTAATTCTTTATGTAAGTAAAATATTTATAACGCTTTGAAAATATTGCACATTAAATTTACTAAATTATTTTAATTTTGTTTTTAACTTTAAGGTAATAAAATCACTACTAATACTGACTGTAATACTCAACATAAGAAAATAAAAAAAAGGAAAAAATTAAATAAAAGATTCATTGGTATTCTTTATAAACTCTCACACTTCATAAATTTCTTTATTTTACTATAACTAATAATACTCTAATATTTTAGTTAACAAAAAAGTAAAAGGAGATTGCTTAAAGGATATTAAACAAGATAATTTCGCTAATAACATCACTGATCATCAAACAGAAATTCATAAAGCTACTAATACAGAACACTTAGCTGATCCTGAAAATACTATTGAACAAAATATTAATAATGTGTCTATTACTGTTTCTAGTGAAGTAAAACTAAACAATACTATACCAGTACAAATAACTGTACAAATAACAAAGAAACAACTACATAAATCAGTAGAAAATGAAACACAAATTACAGAAAACATAAATAAAAAAATTAATGCTAACAGTGCAGCTGTTAAATCCAATGAAAATGTTTCTATTCAAATGGGCATCGATAAAAATGTATCTGTGTCTTCACCTGAAATAACAACAATTGGGAAAGGTAAAAATACTGAAAAAAATTGCAGAAAATTATTAGTTTACAATTTTTCTAATATTTTTATTTTAGATCTTGAAGTTAAAAATTCTAAGGATACAAAACCAGAAAAATGTATTCATAAACATTCAATAAAAGTAGATAGTGCAATAAATGAAAGAATATTGGAACATTCTGATAATTTTAATGAAGATTGTAAACAAGTAGCGGTTAATGCACATCAAGCTGTGCCTAGAGTTTCTGATCAAGACTGCAATAATATCAAAGAAGTACCAAAGGTTTTGAGAAATACTGATAGTTCTGGTAGTTATTTTATATATAATATTATTTGTTGTTAATATTTCAATAAGATAATAATTATTTAGGCAGTGTCTAGGGGCCCCCAAGCCACGGTAGACGAGACACGAGATACGGGACACGGTTAAATAAATTAGAGATTTAGTAAAATTAATGAGTACC
>JAPYYQ010001052.1:0-41408 GCA_030522585.1 Anagyrus pseudococci | reverse complement strand
ATGCGCTCTCGCGCTAGAATCTCGCTCGTGGTGGCGCTAGCGCGCTACCACCACTACGACTTACACTCTGCACACGCATACAGCGGGGTATATGTAACAGTATAGACTCTTTCTAATATTGTTTTTATACGCGAAACTTGAAAATCCGACGTCGACAAAATAAAGAGATATATGCGCACTATAAATAAACTAACGAGTATTTATTGTCAAAAAACATCTTAACTGCTGAAAAACACACAAAAAACTATATATTTTATTCTTAATTTCCACCGACTGAAACAAATGAAATATGTGTAAATTCCGCAGGCAGGTAACACACCATCTCGACATCCTTAATTAATCCGATTATATACAAACGAAATGAGCATGCAGCGGCGGCGGCAGGCCTGTATCGAATCTAGAACCTGCGTCTTTAGTGAAATTATATTATCAGCGATCTCGAGGAAATGAAGCTGTTTGCCGCTTTAGCCGGGGAAAAGCGATGAGATCATCGAGCGCAAACACATTCGCCGGCAGTCCGACGACTAGTTGCATCGAGCGCGGCTATTTTGGGCTGGGGGCGATTTCGCCGGCAGCAGCGACGTTTTTATTTTGGTAAAGCGACGTCGAAAAACGAAAGGACAAAGTCGCTCGGATAAAACAGCAGCAGCAGCAGCGAGGTTGGCTTGAACGCAATAATAAATATCCGAGTTATCTGGAGGGGCTGCTCGAAGGCAGAGAGGGAGAAGGGGGCACGAGCAGTACTGTGCCTCTACTATCTCCGGTTGGCCGGAGAGTTGGCTCCGCCGACAGATAGAGTCGTTGTTGGGCGTTAGCGCAATGTTTGCTCGCAGAGCCGGCGCGAATAAGAAATTGCTCGCGCCTTATTGCGAGGGACGTCTCTTGGCCTTCTTCTCCGCTTCCAACGACCAGATCGCTCGGGTAAACTCCGTTCGATAAGCGACGAGGGCGATTACAAGGATATCCTTGCGATTTCTCGTAGGATCCCGAGCACTGCTTCTCTCATGAATACGCGGAAGGCTAGTGCGCTAATGAGAGGAGCGGCCGCGATTCCGAGCGATAATGCACACCGATATATACGCTGGAGCGCGTTATTGTTCGCTCTCATTCGAAATTTCACCGATAACCTAACGACGCTTTCGATGCCGGTGATTCCGACGCACCGCCTGCTGCTGGATAACGAGAAATGACGCTTCGCTGGGAGAAGTACGTCTTCGCGCCGATAAGTGTACACAGCCGCGTCGTCGGCAAAAATCGCGGAAATTCTTTGCATTGCAGAGAAATCGGCTGTGGCTTCGTACTTGGCGCCACAGGTAGCCGTATACTCGCGCGCATTTGTATGTCCGTTTGTGTGTGTAGACAAGAGAAAAAAATGACAGCATTAATATAATTCATATAAACCAGTTCTCGCGGCTCTCATGCGAGATTCATACTATTCTGCGAAGGAAGAAGGAGCAAGAAAAAGTTTGCTTTATTGGAGCAACAAAATTTTATTTATCCCGTAGACGAGTGAGAGAGAGAGCGCGTATGGCTGCTGCGTATACGCCAATATACGAGAGCAATACCGCGTTGGAGAACGAAAAGAGGCAGCGGGAGAGGAAAGAAAGAGGCCGGCAGCTGGTGGGAGATAAAGTAGGCGCTGAGGGGGTGGGGTGGAAGGGGGAAGAGCATCAGACAGAGATGAAGCGATCCGCAACTAATCGGATATCAGCCGCAGGTACGCGCCGCGGCGGTGGCGGCTGCTGCCCTCGGCCGCGAGCGATAGCGATCGTTGACTTTGTGTTTCCTTATCTGGCCGGCAATTAAATAAGTCATGTCGCTGGAGAACTGTAACAGCAAATTGTAGCGGATAGCCGTACGTAGCGCGGCTACATCTGTAGTGTGCTCCGGCGAGCCAGGCCGGAGCGATCGAGCCGCTACTCCGGGAAATTTGTTTTTACCCGAGTTTTGAATGAGCCTGCCGATAAGTAAGCGCACTTTTATCCCTCTTCGCTTGCTTGCCTCCTGCTCCCGCTGCTAAATTGTTATTGCCCGAGAGAGAGACCAACAGCGCCAGCAGCAGCAACGCTTGCTATTTCCTAAAGACACGCCCGGACACCCCTTGGCTTCGCGCCTATCTACTTTATTGATTTTAACGGCAGATAAAGATGAACGCTTTTTTTTCGTCCTGCTCTTTAAATTGGATTGAATAACTTTGATTGGCTTTAATTGAGAAGACACTATATAATCTTTACTGCAACTACCGGTCTTCATAACTCGGGTAAAAATAAGCGAATACGTATATGCGATTATTGATTCTCCCCTGCCGCGAGAGAGCGCTTTCGAATTATTCCGATCTGATTAATCGAGCGCAAGTTTTTAATTTACTACTTTGGCTGCTGCGCGTTATAACAAAATATGGAGAGATTGAGAATTACGGCTTTTGAACCGTCGCAATAAAATTTAAGCTTTCGTACATTAAGATTGCGAAGGCGGAAAAAATTAAAATGGCTCGGCAGTAGACTGATCGGTTTCAGTAGATAATGACCGTGTTTAGACGGACAATCGGAAAAATGATCAAGTGAATAATGATTTTGCGCGCGTACTGGCATTATAAAATACAGACTATTATGCGAACACAACCAGCGGTTATTTTTCCATTATTATAAATTAAATCGTACTTGCGACAAAATTATAAATTTTGCGAAAAACGCTTAATTGTAAAAAAGCATAAACTTCGAAGAAAAGCATGATAGTCAGGATTTCATATTCAATAAAGACTCCGTAGCAAATGAAAATATGTTGCTGAATAAAAAAAAAGGGAGAGCTTAAGATGAGGAAGAAGGGGAGAAGGAGGCGCAGAAGAAGACGAAGGAGAAGAAGAAGAAGGAACAAAAGAAAAGAAAAGGATTTTAGTTGAAGAATCGCTAAAAGTCTCGGAGAGCTCGCTAATTGGCACATCTCTAAGCAAATAAATCGCGACTTATGAGTCGTTTATTTCCAAAGCTCGGCAATCAAGTGAGCACAAGGGAAGGACGGAGGGGAAAAATCAGCGGAGCGCGTCCGCTGAGCGTAAAGTTTTCATAGAGGCCGATATTGGCGCTCGTAAATCCGTAATCGCCGATTACTACAATCGTAATAGCAGCGCGAGCGATCGAACCGCGGGGCCAAAACTGATTATCCAAGCGGCCTGGCGTGAAAACGCGCCGCGAGCGCGCCTGCACCTATTATTATTTGGCACGAGCCAGAGAAAGAGAGAGAGAGAGTTAGCGCAGCAGGCTCCGAGGATTTATTGGCATTCCTGAGTGGCCTGGCGCAACTGTAAGCCTGCCCCGCCTCTATATGTAGTGGCCAAGCATCGGCCGGCTAGCAGCCCGTTAAATCTAGTCCGCAGGCGAGCGAGAGCGAGAAAAGCAGACGTGGGCGGCCGGGCTTCCGCGCGTTTAAATAGCTAAGAGTTTTAAGGCTGTTTTCGTGCTCGGACGATAACGGACTGCCATACAGCTATTTACCTACAGCTTCCTTCTCCGTCACTCGCACTTCCACTTCCTATATACTACCGTCCCCCCAGCGCTTTTGCATTTGGCGGTTGGAACAAAAACTCCATTTTTCGAGTTGCACACTTTTAGGCTCGCCACTGTTATTATTTGGATTAGGAAAGTCGCCATATCGCTTTTTCTCCAGAATTTAATAAAACGGCAAATTAGTAGATTCAATGCAACGAATAATTGCAATTTATTTGCTATATAAATTCAGAATGGCTCGGCTGAACCTTTTAAGGCCGGCACGTAGAGGGAGAATCAAGAGGAGCTGCATGTGCGAACAAGTCTTTATTTGGAGATAAAAAAGAAAAGAAAAATAAAATTGAAAAAAAGACACACAGACACAGGTGGAAGTAGAGTCTGGCTCTCGTCTTGCGTGGAGTAGTAAAAAGAGGAGAGCTATTCATTCGATTCGCTTAGCCGAAGAGAAAAAGATAGGATGAGGTGGGGTGTGGGGGGGCGAGGGGAGAGAGAAAAATCAATCGGATCTCTCAATACTTTTTGTCTCGGGATCTGCCGGAGGCTGCACGCCGTAAGTCAAGAGTCACGCCGCTTCCAAGAAGCCTCTCTCTCGTCGACGCGCTCGCATTCGGTCCGGCAGCCGCGCGCGCACGTACGCGAGAGAAGAGAGAGAGAGAGAGAGAGAGAGCTGCAGGAGAGTCGTACGTGAGTGCGCGCGTAACGCGAGACGCACCTCGTTACGAACGTGAGCGGCTTGTGCGCCCGACGGACCGACTGACGGAGACGGAGTGAAAAAGAGAGCTGATACGGACAAAGAAGAGACAGAGATAGAGCCACGGACGGGAGGGAGGAAAACGGCTAGAATGCCTCATCGAACGGCTCTAATACGAGACGCAGCGTCGTTGAATAGACTCGCTGGATAATACGGTAATAATAAAGCCTTCTCGGCAGTTCCGCAGGCGCATCAATGATAAGCGACACGAGGCTTATATTTGCGGATTAAGTGTATCTGTCGAGATACATAGGATTGCAAGGTCTGAAGTGTGCTTGATAAATAGCAGAGCCAAGGAAGAAAATCAGATGCATTGTCAAAAATGCGCCGGTACATGCAGGTAGTAGTAGTAAAAGAAGCTAGACAAGCTACTGCTGCTGTTGGATAGCGTTCGAGCGGAATCGGTTGCGCTCGAGACTAGCGAGTCGAGCGTCTGGTGTCCGATGTCGCTCCCGCCGGGGGCTCTCTTCTTTCCAGCCTCCCGGGTCTTTTATCTTCCTGCAGTCATTCACGCGCTCGCGTTTTAGCTCGCCACCAGCGCTGCATTGTCCGTATACCACTCTCAAGAGAGTTTCGAGTGGCTCATCTTCGCTGGAGATTCCTCGCACTCTCGCTGCTCTGCCGTCCATAAAGCCCGCGTAAATAACCAATTTTACAATCATCATTTGGAGAATAAGCTATTTTGCTCTTGCGGTAAACGCTCACTTAATGCTCTCTCTCTCTCTCTCTCGAACTAGTGCCGATTTGAATTAACACGAGATTGCATGCTATATAGCCGCTCGATGTTTACACAGCCCAGCTGCCCCCTAAAACTGTAAATCGGTTAATAAATCATTTAACTAGACTCGGCCGCAGAGCGCCGGGTAATTTTCCCGAAGGATAATTTCGCCCGTGCCGAGAAGAGAAAAACTCTAAACGGTTAGCTTAGCGGAGAGACTTGGTTGCCGGGGCACAGGGGTTCAGCGCTCGGCAAATGTGTGTATATAGGTATATAGAGACAGCGGTAGTCGGCGGGGCAGCAGCGCTGACGTCTAAATAAGTCCTTTATCGAAGCCGCCAGATAGGCGTGAACAATTTGCCCGAGTCCCCTCGGCTAACCGAGTTGGCCGTTGCAGTTCGGTAAGCTCGGGGCTAATTTACAAGCAGCTCAGTACGGTAGAGAGCCCGGCTGCGGTGCAAACGTGAAAGTCCCCGAGAGCCCAAGCTCGCTCACGCGATCCTGTCGTGGGCTCTCCGCTCGATTATTTCCCCGGATAAGGCCCTGCTTGAACGTCTTGCTCGCTCCCCCGTCCTGTCTCTTTACTCGGATACGCGCGTGCACTCACAGACACGCGCGCATGGAGCTGTTACACGCCGGTCTATTTCCCGGGTGGAGGCTAGCGTCCCAGGCATGCGGCGATGAAAACACTGTTAGCGCAGAGCGCTGCAGCGAAGAAGGAAGCAAGGAGCAGCGACCGCCAGGGGGGGGGGGGGCGCGGGGAGGCGAGTAGTAACAGCAGCAGCGAGACAAAAAGAAAGAGAAAGTGCGCGCAGCCGGCAAACGGCCGTTAGACAGAGATAGGCGGCGGAACGGTACGTATGCCCCCATGCAACTCGTAGTTACGGAGGCTGTGCTGCTGCTGCTACCTCTCCCTCTCTCTCTCGTATCTCCTTCTTCGCGAGCCCAAGAGCCGCTAGTCTTAAGAGTAAGCGCGCGCCGCACGACCCGTGGTAAGCAAAGCAAACGACCTTCCATGGAATCTGGGCAACCTGTCTGCACCACCCGTCGCTGTGTTGCCGCCGCCGCCAAGCCAGCCGCTCTCTCACTACTCTCTCTCTCTCTCTCTTTCTCTCTCTGTTCCCTCGGCCTCTCGTCCCCTCACCCTTTCCAGACCAGATCTCTCCTCTGCACTTGTTGCCCGACTCGTCTGCTGCAGCTCCTCCTCCTCTAGCTTCTCTTCGTCTTCCTCGTTCCTCCTCGCTGCCCCCGCAGCTCTCCGTCTGCCTTTGCTTCTCGTTTCGTTTCCGACAGGATCTTGCCGGTTGCCGGCGCACCGCTGCCCCTCTTATTACATCAACCCCCTCCCCCAAGATCATATATACCAGTCTCTCTGTCTCTCTCCCTCTCTTCTTCTCCGGCACTCCCGCCGGCACTACACTGTACTGCTTCCAGCATCGCCGAGAGGACGAGCCGGTCTCTCCTCTATACCGTTACAATACCCGTCCCGAGGCGCCGGCGCTGCCGAGCCTGCGAAACCGGGTGAACCACGCGCTCCGAAAAGCCGCCCGGGCAGCCTAGTAACCGACGCGGAGGAGGAGAGGAGCAGGAGGATGAGGAGGAGGAGCTGCTACGGCGGCACGCGTCCACTGGCAGTCCGTCAAGTTTTGCTTCGACCTTCCTCCCTCCCTCCTTCCCCCCCCCCCCACCTCCAGCTTAAGCTCCGGCTTTGTTGTGTTTACTGGGGCTCGGGAGCAGAGAAGCTACCGAACCGCTACCGAGCTGCTACTGGACCAAACAAGCCCCAGAGCCCTGGGTGGGGGCGATGATTCGCGGCTTTTACGAGTTTTTCTCTGGCCGCTCGACGTACGGAAGCCTCAGGCGCCAAGCCATGCCGGTTACGCTCTACGAGAATTATCGACGGTTAGCAAGGCTTCTTGCTTATTGCTTCGTTTCATTTGCTTTTTTTCTTCCTCCTCGCCAGCAGTACAAATTTGCCATGTTGATTCTTGTCGTTTTTGATCGTCACATTATTGAGTCATGTTTCTTTCTTACATATTCAAACGCTCGATATATATTGCGCATTAAGCTGATGGTTCAAGGCAAAAACTCTAATGAGTATGTATATGTTTTTTTCTTCAAATTCAAAAGTGACTCATGGCCTATTTTTTTTCTCTCCTGTTATGCTCAGCTCCCGCCTGTTTTTAAGTATTCATCAAGGATTGTTATTAAACTAAATAAATTCATTATCTATCAATCTTATTATTACATTTTGCAATTCCCAGGAACCCAAAAATAAATATCTGAATGAATAGTTGTCAATAATAAAACAACATATTTTTTCAATTTTAATTAGGTGCTTTTACGAGTTGAAGGAAAAATAATCGCAAAAGAAGAGAAAAATAAATAAATAATTAAGGTATGCCATTAATAAATGACGAGGATCAGGAGGAGAAATAATGTAGGGGGAATAAATCGTGGCATATAAAGCCAAGTTCCGATGAGCCGAGTCACACAGATCGAACATATTTCCCGAAGGAAAAAACTCCTCTCTCCGCATTTCGTAAATGCACGGCGGACAAAGCGCGGCCGAGAGAAATAAAGTTAAAAAAGGACAAGTTGAAACTTGAGTATATGGCGAGTCGGCAAAAGGAGCAAAAAGGTCCGGATGTTTACAAGCGCCGTAAAGCTCGGCTCGATTTTCGAATGGCAGCCGCGAAGCCGGGGCAGCCGCGCGATTCGCCAAGCGAGATTTAACGCCGAAATCTCTCGGCCAATTACCATCGAGGAGACATCATTTCTATTTTAGGGCTGCAATGAGTCAAGCGCGCATTTATCCGACGTCCGCTGACGGCTCCTCCTCCTCCTCCTCCTCTTTCTTCCCCTCTCCTTTTCCCTGGACTTTTTCACCGCATTCATTCGACCCCAGTGTGCCCGGGTCCCCTCCGGCGGACCAGCATCGGAGCGTTGACTAACGTTTATTGCCACAATCCGGCTCTTCTCACCTCCTCGCACTCTCCGATATTTTTTATCTAATTTTAATTTTGCGCCTTCCCGCGGCTCCCTCTCGTTTATGCGTCTTTCCCCCAAATCACGGGTTTTATGACGAGCCGCGCTGGAGAGGGGACGGGACTTATTCCACGAGTGAGAATAGTGGAGAAGGGGGTCTCCGCGGCTGGCGAAAGGTCGAACAGGCCGGAATTCGTTCATCTCAGGGACACAGACGCGATAAAGATACGCCGCGATCTTCTCATCCTGCTCCCTCCTCCTCCTCTCTGGCTTGTACTCCGCTCGGCAAGCGTTTTCAGCGATGCGAACTAATGCGATGGCTGGCGGCTGCCCCCCTCCTCCCCCCCTCCCACTCCATCTTACCCAATCTCAGAGTGAGCCGTCTTTTTATTCGGCGCCTTATCGAAACACTCGGTCGCTCGGATACCAGCACACACACACTCACACAGAGAGCAGCGACACAAACACAGAATCGGAGAGAATGAGAGAGCCGAGAGATCCTCTCAGGAGTGCCAGTCGTCTCGAGTTCTCGGTCGTTTTTTGTCTGCCGAGTACTACGAGAGCGCTCGCTCGTTCGCTCGCTAGCGAGAGGAGAGAGCCCCCCCGAGTTTCCACTGCGCGCGCGATTCTTTATACCGGCCGAATGAATTTGCATAATTTAAGACTGGCGTCTACTCGTGGATTTTTACGTGGCTCTCTGTCGCTGTTGTTGCTGCTGCTGCCACTGCCGTTGCTGCAAAGTCAGGCACGTTTATCGCGGCCTTTATTATATACGCTCGCTGCTGCCACGTGACCCCTTGCGGACAAGCATTCTCTATCATATTAATTGCTCCAGCGCGGATATATCGATTAAACGTTCTCCAATCGAGCCTATCCGCACGTCAGAGTGAGCCTCGATATCGCCGGAAAGGCCGAAAATGCCTTTCCTCTTGCTCTTACTTGGCTTACTTTCCGTCTCGCCATTTTATAATGGTCATCTGCGCGTTACCAATAACGTACAATGCGCTTATGTAACAATGATAGCGCGTTCGAGTCGAAAAAGTGCGCAAAGCCTCTGATACATTAGGGTCTCGATAATTTGAAAAATTTGCCATTAGCATAGAAGCGAAATGATCGGATAAAGCTTTTTGCCGCGTTCTCCGAATTCAGGCCGCACGCTATACGGAATAAGGGTTAGACAGGGGGGAAGCCGGGGCCAACGCGGCAAATCGACGTCGATCGGCGCGCCACGCCCGAGCGCGCGCGCCCGCGTGTATCGGGCCAGCAGCCCGGCAGACGGCCATTAGGCACCCCCTCCTCCATCCTATCCGAGTGCAACAGCCAGCCGATAACTATACGTATCAGAATTCCGGGCGAAAACGCGACAATTCGCCTCGGCTACGCGTGGCAGCCGCAGTAAACAATGGACCGCGGCTGGGTACACTGGAGTAGCTGGGCTAATGCTGCAATTGCAGTTATAAATTGCCGCGTTAGCTTACGACACGCCGATAGATATATAGAAGTCAGAGCGGTGAATTAGGGAGAGGGAGTCGAGAGTAGAGCTTAGAGAGGGAGAGAGAGTGGGGGAAGAATCGGACCGATCTTGGAAAGCATCGGGTAATTACGACGGCATTATACACCAGCGCATACTAGTGCTGCTAAAAGCTGTTATTAGGAGTAATATCAACGCGGGCGCGATATCACGTAAGGCTTTCCGCAGGCCGCCGCGCAACGCCGATTTCAACGAGATCTTGGGATTGATCGCGTCGAGTGACGCGTCTCACTCTACACCTACACGCGTGGTTGTATTGTTGTGGTATACATAGGCCACTCGAAGATCTGCTCCCGTGGCTTTCGCTGTCCCAGCCGAGGCAACTACAAGCACATTTGAGTTCGATAGCTCAGCTACTTTCCCGACGCCGTTCCACGGTGGCCGAATCCGCGATCGGATATCTTTCTGTCGCCACTTGAGTCTCTCTGTATATTGAGAGCTAATAGATTACGTAAATGCTCGGACGCGTAGGCGTAGCGCGAGAGTAGGCGCGACGCAACCTGGCCCGGCCTGAATTTCAAATCGAGCGGGCCCGAGTTATGTATTTAATATCCGGCGGATCGAATGGCCCGGAGCAGTCGATGCGGCCGGGAAAAATGAGCAACCGGCCGATGCGGAGGGAATTAACAGAATTATGCGAACAATTAATAAAAGCGGCAGAAAAAGCCAGTTGGAGCTTGCTCATTTATTCAGCTGCATGGTAATTACATCGTAACGAGCTCGAATAATCATCTTAACCGCGGAGCCGATTGGAACGAGAAAAAACAACAACGACGCAGTGCCAATAGCCCAGTGAAAAGAGACGAGCGATCGCTGTATACGCGATGACAATTATAAAATTACCCCTCGGTTTTGACCTTCTCACGATCGAAATGCTGAGTCGACAGGAGATGCTGCTCACTTAATAATCCAATTACCGCCAATAATTTCTGCAAAACGGGAGGTGCCGGGTGACGAAAGCGCCAAGATGGGAAAAGCAACAGGTGAAATGGGAGTAAGGGAAGCCGAAAACGTGGCCAGCTACGAAAAGCGTCAAACGTTTTTAAAAGCCAATTAAAAATGCCGAGAGCCAAATCTGCTACTCGGACACGAATGTTGTTGCGAGAGCGGCTGCGGGTCGAAGGGAGGCGCGAGCACGTACGGCCGCTTGAGCAAGACGTGTAATTTGGGAAAGGGCTCGAAGGAGAGGGGGGAAGCCTGTCCCCGTTACTGCCTTCTTTTTCTTCCATTTGCTCGTCGCCTTCGTGGCCCTCGGAGCCGAGCGATCCGCGTCCTCGTGCCGCGACCGCCCATTACGATAGCCTCTCTCCCCCTCGGTTGTCCGGCTGGCTCTCTCGAAGGACCCTGAATAGGACGCGCCGGGAGGCAGGCTCTCGTTGCTCTCCCTTTCCTCCTCCACTTTCGCTAATATTTGCATACCCGCAGCTCGGTCTTTTATTTTTACGAGCCGATTTTACGCCTGGGCTTTCCTCGTTATTTTATTCAATAGCGACGCGAGCCGTTGTTAAAGCTCCTCGAGAATCACTCGCGTTCTTGCTTCTCTCGAGACGATCCCCGCGAGAAGTCGTTTGAGCTGCGAATTCGGGGTATAGCACTATAGCCTGCGCTGATGCTAATTATCGAGTTTTCCGTACGGAAATTCAACTAATTCATGCCGTATCCATAGACGTTTATTATTCAATTTCTCGAGCAATAACCTACATATTTTACGCAGTAGAAGTAGAAATTCTTAATTAAACGACGGAGAAAAACCTCTTGGATATTAATGGTTTATTGAATTGTTGGTTTTTTTTCGCCGGGAAAACAAGAGATGTAGTTATATAAAACGAATGCCATTTAAAATTGCTACCGAACACGCGTACGAGAGTCAAACAAAATTGTTGCATAGTAAATAGTACTCGAGCTATATTCTATTCGACTTAGATTGCATTTAATTTGCAAATTAATGCGACCGATTCGATTTATCCGCTTGAAAAATGAATGTTTAGCTATAATATTCTATCAGATTTTTTACTTATTTTTGTAAACATACTTGAGGCTTGATTTAAAATTCATGAAAAGTCATCGTCGAATAAAAATTAACATATACGATCACCATCATTCGTCATTGTCAGCGGACTCGGTACAGCGTTAATACATTAAACAAATTTTTTAAGCATTAATCAATTCACTTTGCATATTAAAAATTATTAATTATAAATTTAAAATAATCGTTCAGGAGCGCTATTTTTTCGTCAGTTATGATTTCTGTTTTTCTCTCTATAAGGTACAAACAAATTGAAAAATATTTTTATTCGAATCCATGTGTCAATTTGAAAATATACCATGTAGTTCTAAAAATATTTGTGCAACGCAAGAAGGAAGTGGTTTGAATAAGAAAGCAATGAGCGTCAATGGGGAATCCATTACAAATTTCTATTGAAATATTAATTGGTTCTCCACGATAATCCGTACTAACATTACCGTTACGCCGCAACGCCTTTCAATTGAACTACCTTCGTTAACTCGCTTCATTGATCCGGGGAAATTCAACTTGACAGAAACTTCCCAATCGAGTGTTTGCTTTACACTTTACCACCTTTTCGCAAACGACTCTTATATAAGCGACAGGCGCGCGTCGAGCCGACTCGAACGGGAGATCGAACGGAATACGAACTTTCTGCCGAGCGATCAATTTGCCAGATTCAATTAATCCGCGAGCAGAGATGAATACTTGAGAAAAAAGTGTCGGTGGTCAATGAATGCCTCGGATCTGTCGGGCTAATAATGCGCGACAAATTTGATTGGTAAACGATGCCAACAAAAAAACGAGAGGAAAGTGAGTTATTCAGCGAAAAATTACCAGACTACAAGATTGTCAGGTTGAATATGCTGACTAAAGAGTGGATAAATTGGGCATTGGATCCAAGCCTTCCACAGCGGGAGGGCTGTGGAAAAATGCAGGAATACGGCCAAAAAGAAAGTAGAACGAGTAAAAATGCAGGTAAAAGTCATGTAGGAGCTTTTGTCTTGCTGTCGCTAATAACCCGGCCGTATCTGAGACATATGCCGAAGCACAAGGCCTGGAATGCCCTCCAAGCTGCATATCTGACAAATAAATAATTCCGAGCTAAGCGACACATTGCACATCTCCCCCTTCTGGCTATCTCATCAGCCCCCGCGAGAGGAAAACACTATTATTACCAGCAGGAGGGCAGAACGAGATCTAAAGAGAGAGAAAGAAATGGTGTGCAAGCTATGGGCAAGGGGGGAGGCATTGGTCTGCGTTGGAGAACGAGAAATAAGGCGCCACCGGCGCGATGTTTATGCAAGAACGCGCCGTTACTTTTTTCGCCTCGTGCAGAACCGTTGCCGCCCGGTTGAGCGCTGCTTATCTCCCCATCTTTCTTTTAAGCGCGAATAATATCGCCGAGGGGAGCGAGCTACTCGGGAAAATTGAAAATTTTATCGCCTTTGTTAGCTCTGCTTTTCCCCTGTGTGCTGTATACGCAGCTGTACCAGCCGAGGATAAAATAGTAATAAGGGTAATAAAAATCATAATAATAACATCAACAATAATATACCGATAGGAGAATGAGAATGATAAAATTGAAGGGAATAGGCAAGTGAGAGAAGCTGGCAACTGTTGACCAGAGTTTATGATTGCGCGACATTAGGCGCTCGGCCGAGCAGCCGTCGAGTATCGCCGACTATATACTTATTCAAATGAGCAGGCTTTTTTTAAACGAGACAATGAATTTGTCACGTCTCGTTGGCGGTTTAATGTCAGTTTTTTTCTCTCTCTCTCGCTCTCTTTCTCACTCTCGAACGTGACAGCGTTTTAGGACATAAGCGCAACGTACGATTTCGAAAATGTTTTCGTTTTACATCACGCGCGCGCCGGCGCGCGGATACAGATAGGTGTGCTGACGCGGCTGACTGACGTTAAGTGCGCAGTTTCTTGACTGGCCGCGCTAGAAAATGTTGATTCTCGGTTTTATTAGGAAATAACTTTGTTGATAGCATTACGAAATTAGGCAAAGTTATTTGGGAATAAAGTGAGCTTGGCTTGTTAAAATTAATTAAATCAAAGCTCGTAATTCGCTAATTATATAATAACTACGTCATCGCGCGATACGACTCTTTTGAGAGTGAGAATACGTAAACCTTCTGAAAATTTAAATTCACTTTTCGACTTGGAGTGAAAGTCCGCTGCTGCTGCTGCACGTGTAGTGCCATAGTGTACACTGCGCCACGCGCCTGCGTCTCTAATTAGTATTTCGCTGGTGCGGACTATTAATAAGAGTACGAATGAGCTACGGAGAGCTGGCTGGAAATTCGAGCGGTTCGAAATTGTCCGACTACGCCGCTAATAACGCGAACGTAATACAATAAGGATATTTCATCAGGTGCAGGCGCCGGGGGAATAGGGGGGTGCGATAGCTCGCGAGATTGGCTGAAGCGGTGCCCGGCTGTTATATCGATGCCCTTACGCTCCGACACTTAGCCTGGATACAGCTCTCAAGAGAAAGAGACAAAAGCTTCCCGATGATCGGCCGGGAGCGCGGCGAGACAAGGAAGAGCCTTGGCGAGCTGCTTTTTCCATCAGGCCAACAGAAACAGCAACAGAGCAGCACTGCGGCTTTTGGACGCAAAGTGAAAGGAAGTCGCGGGAATTTTCGTGTAGCCAGTTCAGTTCTGAGTTATGTGTGCGTATACGTGCGTGCGCTCGCGCGCCTCTGTAGAGGTGTCGCGCGAAGGTAAGCGATGTCGGTTCACTTTCTTCGATTGCGAACCCCCTCCCCCAGATTCACAGCTCGCCGCTGAAATCGTTTGCCTTTTACACCTGGGCACACGCTCGCACGCACCTACACAGACGCGAAAGATGATATTGTTATGTATAATAAGCGTCGGTATTGCCGGTGTCTGTAAGCTCCGACGTTTTCTTTTTTTCTTTGTTTCAGGAGACTCGCAGCTCTTTATATTTACTGCTTTATTACGACTTTTTTACGGCCGCGTAAATTTCGCCAAGCTGACGACTACTACGACGACAACGTCGAGCATTACGCTCGGGCGCTGCCGTTGTTTTTTTTCTTTTTAAACCCTTTTCTTCGATTTTTAGTTGAATTTTCAGGTGATTGTTATTGGCCATGGGAGTTTCCGTTACTTCGAGGCTCCGTCTCTGCAGCAGCACCAAATTAAGACTGATATATATGTATACTAAAGTGCGCTCGGGTGTTTAAGCTCAAGGTTGTACACAGCCTCAATTTTGTAATGAGGAAACTTTAAAATCTTATTATACCTTGCGTTCAAGTTCATTTTCGCTCTCTTGGACCGACGGGCTCATTTTATTACAGGCGCTGTGGTTTTGTTTTTACCTAATAATTTATTCAATTTAATTCATCGTTTTAACATCAGTGAACTATAATTAAAAAAAAAGCAAAGAGAACCACGGAATAACTGTGAGGACTCATCACTGAGGAGCACAGATACGTCGCCTACACACGTACTTTTTTAATAATGTATATCGACGAAAAATGTCAGTCAATCACGTAGGAGATTAGTTGGAATTTTGTAAAAATTTGTATATATGTAAATATATACGTATTGGTAATATGCATATAATATAGAAAGCATTGAAATCATCCGAGAGAGGCTCAGTTATAATCGAACGCGTACTAATCCTCGATGAATTTTTTTTCCAGCAAGTCAAATCGTCAAGTAGTTGCTGTCCGTAAACCGACAAAATCTTTTCTGTCCGAGGCTACGGAAAACTACGCGTATTATGCTAATAGATTAAGCCGATTCTACATAAATCCTTGGGCAGTCTGTATGGCACAAGAGAAAAAGAAAGATAGCGAGGAGAAACGACAAGTGTTCGGTCAGTCCTAGTCGTTCGATCGTTTTCAGGTTGAATTTTCTAAACCATCCGCTGATTTGCATGCCGGCTTTTTTAAATACATAGTCGACATGGCGCTTATGAAATGTGCACGATACAAAGATTAAAGGAATAACATATTCGCTGACGCTCGAGTTGTCGTCTGGATAACAGTCACAGCACAGCAGCAAGGATCGCTTGGAAAATGCGTGTATGCATAGTAGGCGAGCTCGCAAGTGCGTTCCCCGGATTAGTCGGATCGAACGAAATTTTTGCAAGAAAGACAAGAAAAGTAAGATGTGTATGTATGCATGCATGCCTTTGTGTGCGTGCTTGTGTGTGTGTGTACGCAGAAGGGGGTGAGGAAGCTGAGTAGTTAATGGTTATTGGCTGGCAATAGCCTCGAGAGATGCATATCTCGGGCGGGGGCAGGAGGCCGGCTTATCCGGAGGCGCGTCCTACTCTCGCTCGCTTCCCCTCGCAGTTCGGCACAAAGGCCGCACACACAGGGGCGCGCAATAATAAATTCTAGCGGGCCAGCGTGACTTACTCTTTCCCGGGGGCCCGCGAGCGCGCGGGTATTAATTGTTAATTGCGCCGAACGCCCATCCCAGCCTCCCTATACCCCTCCTTCGCTTATGCACTCCCCCCCCCCCAACCTCGTCTCTTTCCATTCTTACCCGCCAGTCATTCATGCTCCGCTCGAGAGCGCGCGAAATTGCATCTGCTGGCCACCCGCTCCTCCCCTCGCCTCTCGCCTCTCTTGCGCGGACTGATGAAAAGATTCGATAACGAGGGGAAATGCGCGCGAGGCTGAGAATTATTGTTATGCGCCTTTCGGAGAATGGAGCAGAGGCTGTTTTGCCTTCTTTCCTCCCTCCCACTCCCCCCTTACCCAGCTCCCTTTCCTTTCGTTTTTCTTTTCAACTCTTTTTTTTTCGGAGAGATTGCGTTCAGCTGATGGATTTCTGTTTTTAATGGAGAAAATTATTGGGCTTCTTTGTTAAGAATTAACTACTCGAAGTGGAATACAATTGTACTTTTCGGGAACCTCCTGTTAATTTCTTTATATTTTACACATGAAATAAAATGTTAACCGGGTTGTCGTGCGATGACACCTAGTATCATATCAATTTCAATGTCGAATTGAAAAAATGGTATTTTAAGTGTATTACGTAAGTTTTACCGTCACGTAAGAATTGCTTGTTATTTACGGTGACATGCCAATCTTATTATTCCTACGAGTTGTACATTCGATCATACCTCGCATGAAATGTCAAGTAGATACCATTTATTGAAATAGAGCTAAAGCTGAAGTGCGATTAAGTCCTCTCGGCTTCTTAGCGTTGATATCTCTTTGAAGCACAAAGTTTTTAATTTGAAATTCAAATGCCACGTGCTTCGTGAAATCTAGCAGGAAATTTCTTTAAATTAACTTATACGTATACTATATAGTATGGTTAAACTAATGAATAATGATGTTGGCTGTAATTAAAAAATCAATAAACCCATGTCATTATATAATAATATTGAAAAAGGATAACGATGTTATTCCGTAAACACGACTGTACCTCATGTTCCAGTTAAATTAATTATACAAATAACATTTTATCGTCCGGTAATTATCGGCGTAGAGAAAAAAAATCGAACGTTTATTTCCTAGGCCAGTAAAAAGTCGATAAAAACTCATTCGTTGGCTCGATTCATAAAAGTGTTTATTCGAATATCAAGGAAGTATCCATATGAGTCAAAGTAAAGACGAGAGAAAGAGGTACAGGGAATGCACTTGATTGGTGCGAGTAAGGGGATTTTGTGAATGATAAGTAAAATAGAAGCTGACTTACCCAGAACGAAGAGATGCGGCGGCAGCAGCGGTGGCGAGGGCCGAGGGGTCCGCGGCGACGAGCTCCGAGAGCACGAGAACGGTGGTGGTGGCGGCGGTGGCCGGTGCCCCGGGCCCGGGGACCGAGACCGCGCCCCCGTTGGCGAGGGCGCGCGGCAGGTCCTGCTCGTGCTGGAGCTGCAGCTGAGGATAGTGCAGGTGGAGGGTGGCGGCGGTGGCCTGCTGGCTCGGGGCCCCGTTCCGCGGAGCCACGCAGTTCACCGGGATGACCGTTCGGGCCGGGGGCGAGGGTGTCGGGGGCGAGGGCGGGGGCGGCGGGTACTCGACGACCTGCACGCGGTCGGCCTCGCTCTCGTAGATGATCTCCTTGTCGTGGGTGTACATGACCGTCTTCTGGCCGTCGTTGTAGATGAGGTCGATCATCTTGTGCTCGCCGACCTCGGGCTCGGGGCTGACCCGGCCGTCCTCGGGCTCGGTCTGGCCGGCCGCGTCGTCCGGCTCGGACTGCTGATGCAGGTGCTGCTGGTTATACTTTGTCTGGTGCTGATGGTGCTGATGGGGATGCTGATGTTGCTGGTGATGGTGGTGGGTGTGGTGGTGGTGGTTGTTGTGTTGGTGGTGGTGCGGCTGTTGCTGCGGCTGCTGCTGATGGTGGTGGTGGTGGTGATGGTGATGGTACTTGGGATGCAGGCTCATGTGGGAGGGCGTGTGCTCGTGCAGATCGAGCACGCTGACTGGCTGCATTGTCGCTAGTAGCACCTGCTCGCTCGGGTCCGACTGCGTGGGATTGCTCAGCGACGAGGAGGCCGGTGATACGGGACCCTCTTGGACCTGGGATCATACAATGCAACACAACCACGACCATTCGTTATTTTCATTCTTTCAATCCCAGACCTCAGGACTATTCTTTGTTTTTTTTTCATTACCGCTTCTCCCTCCCCGTTTTTCTTTTATTTCTATATTGATTTAAAGAGGAAGTAGTTTTATGCAAAAAATTGTATCGATTATTTTGTACAACCTTTCGAGACGGAATTTTTGCCTTTGCTAACGTTCATCGCATACAGGTGAAAATTTTATACTTAAAAGAAAAAAAATTAAAGGAGAAGAATCAAAATAAAATTGTACACTGAAAATAACTGAATAAAGAAATAAGAGTTTAAATGGGAAATCGGTGTATTCGTAATATTTTCTTTGGTAACTAAAACTTAAATTTTATGATTTCTAGTCCTCGTTACAACAATGACACTGCTAAATGTGCGGATAAAACTAACACTCTGCATCAAGTCACTCTCAACTCGGACCCCCAAGCCAAAACATCATCTCAAGCAGACAAGAAGCAAAAGAGAGAGACAGAGAAAAATAGAAAGAGAGAAAAGTTAAAGAATAAGAAAAGATGGAGATGGAGTAAGTGAGGTAAAGAGAGAGAGAGAGAGACAGACAGACAGACAGAAAGAGCTGCGGTATATAGGTAAAGTAGAGGGAAGAAGATGAGAGAAGAGGAGAGGCGAAAGTTCCCAAAGCAGCAGCAGCAGAAGAAGAAGAAGAGAGGACATAAAAAAGCCGTCGGTGGTGGCGGCGGGAAAAAGAAGGAGGTGGAGGCCGAGACTAGCCAGCGAGGTCCGATTATACAATGGAGGGGCCAGCCCCTAACTCTCCCGCGTGTCCCACGTGTCCCGCTCGCCCTCTTCCTCTTTCTCCTCGCTCACTCATGGCCGGGCAGGGGGCAGGGGGGGGGGGGATGGGTTGCATAAAAAACGTGGCCGAGCGGTCGTTAGACCTGGCCGGGCGCTATGCTGTGCGCCTAAGAGAGTCTCGAAAACGGCCGCGCTCGCAGGAGGAGGTGAGCCTCCAGCCGCCCGCGTCCGTTTTTATTCTCCATCTCTCCCTCGCGCTCTCCCTATCTCTACCTTCTTCTTCGTCCCTCTCTCCTTTTTTAATCTGCCTCTATTCCCTCTGTCTCATACGTGTACGCGTGCACACACGCGCGCGCCTCACTCACGCACACACACTTTGGCTGCTCCTTTTTTGGCTTTATCTCGGCTTTCTCTCTCTCTCTCTCCCTCCCGTTCGCTCGAGGGTATGCGCGTCGCTGTATATCCTGTGTCTCGCTCTCGTCCTCTGCTGTATGCATCGAATTTTTCAGGCTCGTTTTTCATTCGCGCGCCTTTATGGGGGCCTCGTTATTAAGAGGAATTCGTGTAGCCGGGTATAGTGCGAGCGCTGCGGCAATTAACGCGTCTCTCTCTTTCTTTCGCTTGCCGCGGCATGCAACGGCGGCGGCAGCAAGAGCCGTGTACCGCATGCCCGGCAGTTATTCTATATTCGCGAAAGAATATTGAAACACAGAGCGTGAGTTTGTCTTGATGACCTGTTGCTTTTGCAATTCCCCCGGCATTTCTATATTTTATTTGTTCATTTTTTCATGTATACCCTGACTTCTCCCTGCTCTTTCTCTCTTTTGCATTACTGAACCGCGTAATTTCGTAGGAAGCCTTGTCCTCGTCAGCGGCCAAAAATTTTGTCCGTAGCAAGTGCAACATTGTGAGTCTTGCATTAAATCACACGGAGAAAATCGGTTCGCGATCATAATAATTAATCGCACGCGTGTCCGAGCGAAAACCGATCACCAGTCCCGTAGTAGTAGATCAGAAACGAGATAACGCGCGCATCACACTACGCCATTAGCGCGTCGCTCTTGCCTCTTTCCCACTCTGTTCTCTGGCTAACTTTTTTCTCAACGATGTCTGTTTCTCTCTCTCTCTCTTTTTTTTCACGCCAGGATGTGGCGTCTCATATATTTTGGTATTTCGGGACAAGCGAGAAAAGGTGAGAAAAGATGCTAAATTCCTCGCTGTTGCTGATAATGAGAAATAGATTTATGTTTTATGGGTTTTGATCGGAGTATTGGCTTTTACAACTATGAAGGTCAAGGATATGACTTTGACGATCAGCTATAACGTAGAAAATGAGTTTTCTATCTCGTAGTCATTTCTCCAAGATGTTTAGACTAACGGAATTGAAACTAGTTATCATGTACATTCCGATATTGTTAGCGTGATAAGAAGCAGCAAGAAGAAGAAGAAAAAGAAGAGGCAATAAAAAAAGAGAAGTAAGTATATGAATAAGAAGTAAAAGTAGAAAGACATGTTGTATAGGAGGCAAAATTGCGTCTCTGTCTAATCTCATTCCGTATGCAGATAGTACAGAGAGTCCGAGTCTTATATAAATTCCCGGCTGGAGCCGCGTGTGCGGCTCCTCAATTGCCCTTCGCATTCTCGATCGGTCCGATGATAATTAATCATCCTCGTCGTTTTCTCTCGTTCTCATTTCCACTTGCAATTAAGAGAGTTATTGCCGCTCGGGCGTCCAGGGAAAAGAGGTACAGAAAAACCAAAAAGTCAGGGAGAAAAAAATAATTAACTACTCTTTGCTGCAACTGAAAAAAAGGACCAGCTACTGCTGTCCAATAGATATATAGGGATGTACTTGGCTAAATCGTAGGCGATAGCGTATTGGATTAGCCAAAGATTCCGAGTCGGCCTATCTGTTTAAGGGCAGCTCATTTTTTACTCTCCCCCTCCCTATTCCCGTCTCTCTCCTTTTCTTTCGCGCTTTCGCATAACGGGCGGACTAATTGGTGCGCGAGAATCGCGCAAACTTTTGCGAAAGCGTTTGAAATTGTTTCGTCGAACGACTTTCTTCTCTCGTTTCCGGAAAAAAGGCGCACAAGCGCGTTCTCCACGCGGGAAAACGGACTTCGTATATAGGCAAGTGCAACTCGACAAAGCGAGCCTATGGTCGGCGCCGTTTCGAATGCCACTAGACGAGAGCGTAATTTCAAGTCGCTTGAGAGACTGTAATAACGGCAGAGGACCATGTCGGAGGGATCAATTTGGGCGCGAATTGGGCATTGATATAATTTTCATTTGGCCGGCAAACGTAATGACACAGCGCGCTGTATATGCGGTTGCACACTCCGCACGCAGCGATTAGAGTAATCGCGCTCGTGGAAAAACGAAAATTCAACGCGGCGCTGCTCGATCGATCGGAAAACTCGCTGAAAAAAAGAGAGAGAAAAAAAGAAACGAGCGTACTCTGCAGGGTTTACGCAAGCGTCGCCGAGAAATATCGCGATTCCTAAGATCACCGGATTACAAAACAATAATATCAGCTGCTGCTGGAGGTACTGCTGGCTGCAGCAAAGGTCTTTTTTTCAGCACCGGCGTGTCTTCGAGGCGTTTTTATCCCACGCCGGCAGCGTTTTTGCGGCAAGTGTGGCAACGCGAGAAAAGAAAAGAAAATAAAGACAGCCGAGGTGAGAAAGATCGCAAGTGAGGAGAGTAAGACGACCAATCGGAGCATCCGCGCGACCAACACGGCGATTAGTGCGTGTAGCCGACGTAACACGTGCGCGCACGCGTAACAGATTAGAGCGAGAGGGAGAGAGAGAGAGAGAGAGTGCAGTCTAGAGTTTTGCAAGCACACGAACGCGTTTAAGTGGAAATTATTACGCACTTACGGTTATTAAGTGGCATTTACTAGCAACGGATTTAGCCGGTGCGCGCATTTAGCGCTTTTTGCGGGGAGAGAGAGAAAGAGTTACGTCCGAGCAGCGGCCACAAGCGCTGCATAACTGATATAGTTTCCATTTCCCGGAGCTAATGTAAATAACGTTGCTCTGATACGAGGATGACACCTTTTCAATTGCACTTCACCTTCACCACTTAAATTAATAGTCGCTCCAAGAGCTTGATTTAACAATCTCAATTGCATGTAATAGCATTATTGTTTTAAATAAAAGCTTAAACGAAAAGTACATGTTCTTAAGAAACACGTGCAAAAGAAAATCGCGTGCGCATCCGGCTGCTTCTCTATAACTTGCGTATAACTCGCTGTTTTATGTAACTCAGCTTGTCTCCATATACCTGTACAACAATTTATTTTCAAAACAAAATAATCTAGATCCATCGCGAGAGCGCCGAGTTATCCGATTACAATGCGTATATTGGCGAACCGCAGCTGGGGGCCGAGTAGAGTAAGCGAAAGTGAAGCTCCTTTTCCGTTCTTCGATTTTCAATATAGCAGCAGCAGTACTCGAAACACAAAGAAAAAGCCCTCCCAGGTGGAGGGGGGATCTCGAGTAAAATAAAAAGCGTTAAGCGCGCAGCGCCTGCAGTTGGATATATCTCTATCGGTCGCTTTTCAACCACGCTCTCTTTCCCTCTCTCCCCCTCTCTTTATACACGTGGGCGCGCGAGACGTCGCGGTTATACTGCAGCGTGGCCGTGGCAAAGGTCGTCCCTTTCCAGCTTCTTTACCGCCGCCTATTGCTGCTGATTCTCCTCGACCTTCTCTTTGCCTCTCTCCCTCTCTTGCTGGCTCATGGCCGACTCGCGTGCGCGCCCGAGAAATCCAAAGAGTCATCTCTCTACGGGCCGTAGGTATACACCGATAGATATGCACCGGAACCTCTTTCTTCCTCGTCCTCGAAGTTTCGCTCGAATTGCGCGACGTTTAAAGTAGTTAGGTGTAGAAAAGAACTACCGCAGAGGCAATTAGACGCACCTCGATCTTACTGAGCTCGACAAAGTCTTTTGAGCACTCGTTGACTGTTTACAAATGAATATTAATTTATTAGCAATCCTCGACTATTCACTTGGATAAGTTGACAAAAATTATGAAAAAGTAGGCGTGATAAGTACTCCAAAGTTTTCGAGCGCGGTAAAAACGTCAGAATGGCCAACTGATCCTCGTAAATTTCGCCTGCAATATTTATGCTTACGAATTGGCAATCAATCAGTCAGATAAAGCGAGTGGAAGAGAGGAACAAATTAGACAAGAGTCAAGAGCATGGGGGGACGCCAGCTCTAGCAGCAGGTATTTTTTACGATAGCTATAGTCAACGGAGAAAGATGAAAAGAGAAAAAGGAAGGGGAAAAAAGAAGAGAACCGAGAGCGACAGCAGCAGCCGTGAAGATATGTCGAAAGCATCGCAGAGGTGGGGAGGTGTAAGCGTGTGCGTGTGGCGCGAAGAGAGCTTTATTGCGCGTGAGTCGAGAGCGCGCAGGATTCGCAGGATTTCGCAAGCCACTGTCGCGAGCGCGAGTCGACGCGGCCGGCGAAAAGTATATGCCCGATTCCCGAAAGGCCAGCGTCGTTGCGACAGTCCGAGCTAGCCGAAAGCCCGCGAATAGCCTTCCAAGGACACCTGCCGTTTTTTTTATCTCCTCTTGCCTGTAGCTCCCGCTTGACGTTTCGTTAAGCCAACAGCCTCTGTCTTTTTGTCAAGCGCAGTTTACCTATTTCCTCGCGCGACTAAACTACTCTTACCCGAGATGGGAGGGTTCTGTGTCACCGCTTTCGATCTTCATCGATATCTGGCTGTTCTCAATTATCATGAGGCATTTTGTTTACCAATCGCTATTAAATTATCATTATTCCTCAAAATATGATTTGGAGGACGCGATCTCGAGGTATAGGTCATCAGGATGAGCAGTTTGAGAGTCACAGATACATACATACAGAGGACTTCTCGCGGCGAGTGAGAGGCAGCCGAGAGAGGATAATTTACGCGGAGGAAGCAGCAGATCATCCGAGGAGCCGCTGCCGCAGAGCTGCAGCTGCGAAACTCTCGACGAATCTTGCCCTCTCATTCTCCTAATGATCGCGAGAGCGAGCCGAACGCCGGCAACACGCGATCTACGTATATAGCAAGACTCCGCTGACACCACCACTGCTGCTATGCCAGGGATTCGCTGTAATTTACTCGGCTCCTCCTCCTCCTCTCCTACGTACCCGCAGCATCGGCAAAAGACACGCGAATGAATGAAGTCGTCGTATAGGGGCCAGGGGGGGGGAGGCAGGCGATAAAAGTCGCAAGGCACA
The DNA here is from genome assembly GCA_030522585.1 of Anagyrus pseudococci. Lineage (NCBI taxonomy): Eukaryota > Metazoa > Arthropoda > Insecta > Hymenoptera > Encyrtidae > Anagyrus > Anagyrus pseudococci. Next base: position 17,332 of record JAPYYQ010001052.1, on the reverse strand, counting down.
GCTCTACGGCGTAAACAATAAGGAAAACGGCCGCAGCGGGAGCGGACGAGGCTCTCTCTCGGTCAGTCGCACGCGCAGACGACGAAGCAGCAGCAGCAAGACAAAAGCCGAGACCGCCGCGCGGAATGCACGTTTCAGCGTCGATCGCTCGTAAATAATCAGCGTCTCGATAGAGCCTCACCCTCTGCCCCTTCCCCCCTCCCGGAATTTAATTGCCTTATTTACGAGCGAGCCAACCTCTTCGCTTGTATATTCACCAATATCCTCGCCGGCTACTCGCGACTCTATATAGCTGCGCTCACGACAGTCTCTCCCCTCGCCCCGCTCTCGCGGATTTATCGGAGTCGCGCATCTATAATGGCTTGTGTCGCAGGCTTAAATCATTTTTAACGACGGGCCTTCCGCGTTCACCGAAAAAACTTCTCGAACCAAGGATATTTCTCTAGGCCACTATTCTTCTTTCTCTCTTTTATTTTACACCTTTTCGTCAGTCGGGCCACCCTAGGTTTCTCTTTTGCGTTGGCGGAGGGCGGTATTAGCTAAAAGAAGCGGGAAAACTGCTCGGCTAGACTATTTTCTGCAGTTGGCCGCCGAGTAGCACTTGACTGCAGCCGGGGCTTACCGCCAGATTAACCTTGGCTCGGCTCGACGGGGCTACCGCGCACCGGTGCGTAAGCCGACCTATTGACACTAGCGCGTGCAGCCATTATCGTTCGCCATTTGATTCACGCAACGACTGCATGGTATGTGTGCGAGCACGTGTATGAGTAATTGAAGGCGCAGGTGCCGGAGAACCTCTCGATCCATCCACGAGTTTAGTGTGCTGACTCTCGTGCTGGCGAGATTGTTTGTCTTGCAGATGTGTGTGCGTGCGAGGTGCGTTGTTGTTCTTATTCGGAGCCATAAGCGCGCTGCGCTATACTAATAGCTTAAAAATGATAATGAAACGTCTTTTTGATATAGTAAAGCGTCTTATTAATGACGCAGGCTTAAGGATTTAACGATTAAGTCGCGCGCTGCGCTTGGGTTTTCCCTCTCACTCTTCTCCGATCTCCCCCCCCCCCCTTCAGTCGTCCCTGCGTCCGTCCACTATCTTTCCTCTTTTATCCTTTTAACCAAAGCTGGGATTCGGTAAATAAATATCTTGGACTCGGCCGTGTCTCGTCGTCTGCTTTGGAAATAAACTTTATCAAACACATACGCAGAGGCGCAGTTACGAACACAAACGCGCGCGCAGAGAGAGAGGCAGAGTTTTATCCGAAAAATACCGGCGATAAAATATGCTTGTTAAGCCGAAACTTGTAAGCACTTTTCTTTTTTCCTCCTCCTCTCTCTTTCTTGGATTCTTTAGCGCGACTTTCATAATTCACTAATAGGCCGGAGCAGTTTTAGCTTCATTTTATTTAAAATACACTCATAAATGGCGAAATTTATTGCAATAAATGCCGATGAGACTGCGAGCGGGTGAACAAAAAACGCGTGTTGTTTGTACGATAACCAGGGAGCGGCTGGATTATTTTCGAAAAAATGCAGCCAAAAGAAACATCCAAAACGCAACTGACGAATCTCTCGCGTCGACTCCAAAATGGCGTGGCAATATTTTCGTTAGTGTTGACTGCCGATTGAACGTTGAAGGATGAAAATGCATGCTCGCACTCAATTAGGTGCAATAGAGACAAAGAGCGCTTGCCTAGCAGTACGGACGACGAAAGCGCGAAGAGATATCGTGATACGCAAGATAGGAGTGGTCAGACTGATGATGATGATGCTGGCAGTGGGAGTGGGGGCTGTATAGACATACTAACCGGCGAGAAGGCTTCCTGCATGTGTAGGCTCGCCGCTGCCGCTGCGACGGTCGCGTTGTCTGGCTCCGTGCACGTTGACATTTTTCTTTCTTTTCCTCTCGATAGCACTCGTTGCTGGTCGATCGAAGTAGACGGCTACTTTTTACCTCAGCAGGACAACAATTGACGCGTAATCGTAAGAGAAGTTGGGCCCAGCCGTAGGAAGTTTGGCAGAGGTCAGACGGGCGCTTGCCCGCTTAGCTTGCTCTATCACAGGCTTCGGATGCTCATGACACTTGAGTATGGCACATTGACGGAAGCGTCGAATGAGGTCAGGACCTGAAAAACACCCCAATACGGTCATAATTTATTATTCGTGGATATATATTTATTGTTTCTTATAGCTTTATGTTTCTGCATTACTGTATTGCTTGAAATCGAACCAAATCTGGTAAACCGTTAAAACGCTTGAACGCACGAGATGCTGTTTGGGACTAGACACTATGCATATGCGCAGTGGTGTAGGTGTAAATTATAAAGAGGCAAGAAATAAGAAGGTCTTTAAAAAGGGATTTAATAGTAAATCACCTGTGCCCCGGACCTGTCGTTCATCTCAAGCGTAGCGAGGCTTTATGGAACCTGTCCATAAGTAGGCTCTCGGCTCGGCAGGAGAATGCCTCGGCCGAAAAGGCCAACAATGTGTCGCTTAACGTCCCTTCCTGCCGCCATAAAACCGAGTGCTCTCCGTTCACGGGCTACGGGATCAACGACAGATGCATCCTGCAGTGGGGCGCGCGCTCATAAACCCCGTATAGGCATCTACGGCATTTGGGGGCGGACGGAGCGAAGGGGGGCAGGAGGGAGGGCGAGCGAAAAATCAGTTGGTGGCGCAACGACGGGAGCGGTAGGGCAGGTTTTCGGGGCCAGGGTCATCGCATCACAAAGCGGCGGCGGCGGCGGCACCGTCTGCTCTCTCTGCTGTGTATACGTGTGCGTACGCGTGCATGTGTTTTGTTGTGGGTAGCAGGAGCAGTAGCAACACACAGGCTGTTGGGGAATCTCGAGGCGATCAGCTGGCTCGCAGACCAGTGTTACTGGTTGTGCTCGGAGAGGAGGAATCGTCATCAGCCGGCGAAACTGGAATCCACGCACCGGCCGAGAGCGCGCGCGCGCACGTGTACGCGAGAGCTACGCTGCCGCCGCCAGCGTATACCCCGGCTCTCTCTCTCTCTCTCTCTCTCTCTCTCTCTGACGGATAGGCAGGTGTAATAATAGACGCGCCTGATCGAGAGTGAACGCACAAACCACCTTATTACTCTTTCTCTTTCTCACACACATACAGACAGATGAACACACTTGTATAGACTCAGGCCCCCTCGCGCGTTCTTGCTTCTCCGATGCTCGGGTTGCAAGGTTCCAAAGAGCAAGTAGGCGGTTATTAGGTTTTTTCACAGACAGGCTGCGCTTTATCGAGGCACCGGCGCATAGCTGCGGGCTAACGCTCGTAAGGCAACAGTGCAAAGGACGATTTGCGCCGGGTAATAGCCGATACTTATTAGCGATCCGCACCATTACCGCTCTCTCCGAAAATCTGAATGACGATGAAAAAGGTAAAGCCGAGCCTGGATGAAACCAGGCCCTTCTTTATGTTTTCGGCCATCCGGCCGACACCGGCAAAGCCGAATTAGATAAGCTTTCCGAAAACACGCGCCGGAGGGGTCTCTCTCTCTCTCTCTCTCTCTCTCTCTCTCTCTCGCTTCTTCCGTGGAATTTTAGAATTATGGCCTTATAACGGATATGTAAATTACCCGCCTTGGAATATTGATGAGGGCCGAAAAGAGAGGAGAATTATTACAGACTCAATACAATTTTATTGCGTTTACGGTTTCATCGTCTATCAACTTTCTACAAAATCATCAACAGTTTCGGTAAATTTTTGTAAAAGATGTGGAAACAATTAGAAAAACGGAGCTAAACGAACTGCCGACGCAAACATTAGGCTAGGTATTGTTTGCATTGGAGTTTATTAGTAGTAGTTACAGGAAAAAAATGAATTAAAAAGAAAAAGAAAACCGAAACTAGTCGGGCAAGAAAGGGAGAAAAGAAGGAAGGAAGGAGGGAATAAAGGAAGTTGCCGAAAAAAAGCGTTCAAGTGTTTCTTATCCACATAATAAGCGATACGAAACAAGTGCTTGATGAAATTGAATAAGGGAGTGAGTTGTCGCCGTCGTCTTGTTAAACCGGCAGTGACCCGGTGTCCGAGGGGAGGGGGGTCTACGGGGGTCCTCGGGGTTACGCAGTGGCGGGCCACAGAAGCGGGTTACTGGCTCAAGTTTGTTACCAATAGGACCGAACGCGGAAGGTGCGGTCGCGTACAGAAGAAGAAGAAGCAGGGGCAGAAGCAGAGGAGGCAGGGAAGACGGAGAAGAAGAAGCGAAGGAACGTAGGGAAGGTGCGCGCTACCGGCGTGACTAGGTGGGGGCCGAGGGGGTGGCAAAGTGAAAAGACAGTAGCGGCCCGGGGCCCCGGCCGGCGACCGGGTCAGCAGAAGCGGAAGATCTCGTTTCGCCCGAGTCAGGCTTTCCTTACCCCCACTCCCACTCCCCCACCTCGGCTCGTTTCGACCTCACCCCTATCCCGTAAATACATAGTGCGCGTGCTTGGCGTTGTTGCTGCTGCTGCTGCTGTTGTTGTTACGCCACTCATTTGACTGGTATTATGCGCGCGCCAGATGAGAGAGAGGTGCACCGGTCCACTGGGCATATAATAGCAATAGCAGCAACAGCATCATCGGTACAGCTGAGAGCCGAGGCGAGAGCGAGGTGAGGGATGGCGCGAGGGGGGCAGGGGGCAGGGGGGTACGAGGGGGCGGGGAGCGGCGATGCGAGACGCGGCGGAAGCAGGTTCGGCCGGTCTAACCTGATTCGAGCAGTCATCCAAAGGGCGAACCTGGCCAGCGGCGGCTCCTATTGCCGCGGCCACAGCGTCCGACGCCGCAGACTCGCGCGCGATCGGATTGGGAGGCTGCGAAAGGCCGCCGCCGGCGGGCCAGCTGGACCGCGTTCGTTTACTCTTTCAGTTTTGTTGCTTCGACCGAACCGCGCCGGTGTTGCGTCTCTTCAACTATCGTTCCCTCATAGCGCAAGTTCTTCTTCCACCTGTTGCCGGCTCCTCTTCACTAGCCGCTCTCTACTGCCTTGTTTTCTCTCGCCGGCATCGTAACGCGCTCGGCGGTTTATTCGATTGCGCCTCGATTCGATACTCCAGTCAACGCGTCGATAAAGTTTCCATTTTGCGCCTGTGCTCAGTGGTTTGATCGGCTCGTCGGTGCAAGGCATAAATCGGAGTAATCTGCGGGCAACGCGGCGTATTTCTCGATTGAGAAAAGTTTGAGTTGGAGTTACTGTGTAAAATCTGGCAAGTTGCCAGCGGTTAAGCTATGGTATAAGCAAGGAGGATTAGTCTGCGGCGAAATCAACGAAATCGGCAAGAAAGTTGGAAGAGGAACAGCGGCCGAGTCTCCGGCCGGCCGCAAATATTTGCCGATCGAACGACGACGGCTTGTTTAGCGACTAATGTGCGATAGTCGCCGGGGCATAGGTGAACTGGCATACTTACTTAAATCGACTTGCTCTCCCTGGGAAGAGGATGGTGCTGCGTCCTCGGGAGCCTGGGCTCGAAAGTGAAGGTCGTCGGTGAAGAGGGGGCGGGGAGCGAAAGACGGAGAGACCGAGTGAGCGAGAGCGGGAGGGCCTTGGCTCGGGCCGTGACTGTCCTCGGCTAAGGTCGCGCCTGTCTGGCGTTTTCTACTGCTTTGGTCTCTCGCTGGCTACAAACTACGATGGCTAGGGCTCCCGGCTGCCTCACATCTCAGCAGGCGCGCTGGAGCCAGCTGCTCCTCCCGGCTCCGACTCGGTCCAGCTCGCACCTCCTCCGGCTTCGCGACACCCAGCCGGGCTGCTGCATTGGCACTGCTCGCCGGCCCGACTCGTGGCCCAGCCGAACTCTCACCCCGACTCCGGCCGTCTAAACACTGGATCGGCACACCGGCAACGACAACAAGCGCCGCGGCCGCGCTGCAGGCACCGCGAGCGAAAACACTGTCACTTTTAGTCCTTAAAACCGGCTGTTGGCTCCCAGGAATCCGGCACTGCTGGCTCGGGCTGTCGATATCGGCGACAGCAGCTGGACTGCTAACCTCCTAGCCGCTCGTTCCTAGGCGATTACGATAACAAGAACGCGCGGCTCTGCCTCCGGAGATTTGGCGGGGCTCGCGGGCCAGGTAGGCGCGGGAGGCCGGCGGGCTGTCGGGGGTGCGCGACGAGCCGCTCGGCTAGGAGGCCGTGCGAGATGCTCCACGTACGGCGCGTCGCAGCGCTCTCTCTCTCTCTCTTTCGCCGTGGCCAGCGGCAGCGCAGCAGCAGCCGGAGAGCAGGAGCGGCGGTGCGGCGGCGCTGGCTCCAGCGGCTCCAGCAGCAGCACCAGCCAGCGGCACTAGCAGCGGAGCAGTACCAGCAGCGGCGCTCCGCGGCGGCCACGCACACACACCTACGCGCACGCACGCACAAAGCGCGAGCGCAAGTGAGGGAGAGAGAGACACCGTCACCCACACAGGCCAACCAGCGCACCTGAGCTCCTGAGAGGCTGCGCTGCCGGCTCGATACCGAGGCACGCGCAGGGGAGCATTTGCGCGTCGCGAGAAGAGCCGCGAGTACACGGGGACGGAGAGCACTGGTGCAGTCCAGCCGCAGTACTCTCTTACGCTCCCAGACGATCGTTTTCGGTCAAGCCGATTGCTCGCTGGCCAGCCGTACTGCCAAAGCTCAGAGCTCAGCGTCCGCGCGCCTCCGCACACCGACGAGGCACCCACACACTTACGCGGCCGGACTCTCTCCGCAACACAGCATCAGACACCGAGCCCGAGACTCGCGCCGCTAAAGAGAGAGAGAGAGAGAGAGAGAGAGAGAGAGAGAGCGAGAGGGAGAGCGACGCTGAGAGATCGGCAACATGGCCGTCGTGTCTCTCTCTCTCTCTCCTCCTCCGCCAGCGTCGCCGCAGCAGCTTCCAGCATCCGAGAGCCGCCGCCGCCACCGCCAGTACACCTCGTCTTCGTCTTGCGGCTACCTGGTCCGCGTAGCGCCGTCTCGCTCTCGCAGGGCCGAGCGGTGGCCCGAGAGAGAGAAAGAGAGAGATACGTATCGGCCTCTCCCCTCGGCTCTCCCGCTCCCCTTCGTAGGGGGGAAGCCTCCCGCGTCTCGCTCTATCACTCTCACTCTCAGCCAGCCGAGAGAAATCCCTACCTGTGCTGCTCTGACCACCACCACCACCACCGCTCTCCTCTCGCCTCTCGCCTATATGTATATGTATGTATACATATTCACACGTATATCACATATATATGGCTTTATATATATTTATATACAAATACATAGGTGTATATTGCTACGTCAGGCTCTCCACCTTCTTTACCTGCGCTGTCTCTCCCCTCTCTCCCGCCAGCCCCCTATCCCAAGATACGCACACACACCGAGACACACGCAGGGATTATCTATCCTTGTCCCTCTCGCATTCTCCCGCTGGCAAACGCACCTCGCGCACCGGACTCCCACTTGCTTGCTCCGTCTCTCGTCGGAGAGGAGGGAACGTGTACGCCCGGACGCAGCATCCGCAGCGCGAGCGAGCGTGGCAAAGACTCGGGAGATAAGAAGGCTATTGCTAAGACGCTGCGCTGTGTGTATGCCTTTGCTCTCGCTCGCAGTGCTCGCACTCGCGTTACGTAAAGGCTACATAGCCGCAGCGCCAAACGGAAATGGCGAGCGTGTGTCTGTGTACATCGCCGCGCGGTCACGGCGCTATGCCATCTTAATACGCATTTGCGCCCTCCTCCTCCCCCCGATCCTCACACGCACGCACGTGTATATACTTTATTCCTCTCTTCTCTCTATCTCGTAGCTGAAAAAACTGTAGCCGGAACGTAAGGGTAGGCGGTCAGGTAAAAAGGGTGACGCGAGCGGCCTGGAGGAAAAGGAGGGGAAGAAGAAGATGATAGTGCCAAGAGGACAGCCGGATTATGGCCACCCGGCATTATCGACCATCTCCCGAGAGAATTGCTGGCACTGCTGCCGCCGACTCCTTCACTTCAAGTCCTCCTTATTCATTTTCTTTTTTGGGCTTGCTTTCTTTTCCCATTTTGGCCACTTTGGCTTCTGGCTAATCCGTCTGTTCTCTCTCTATAACGAATCACGTAAATATGTACGCGCATAGGAAGTTCAAGCTATGCTTCAAAGCGCAGCAATAATTTTCCTATGAAGATATATCGATCAAGCTCACTCGGTGCTATAATAGCCCTCGCCCGTATTCCCGGAGAAAACGTCTAGGCTCGTTGGACTGGCGAGCTGCCGTTATGAAGTGCCCGCTAATTCGCCCATTAGCGAAGATTACTGCCGCGCGACCCTCGATCGAGAGAGAGAGAGAGAGAGAGAGAGCCGGCGCTGCAGAGTCAGGCTGCGCAAGGTAAACACGATTCCCCCCCAGCCAACGTAACTAATGATTTTTCCGCCGCGTTAAAGTCCTTGCGCCTCTCTCCCCCAGCCCTCTTCCTCGATCGTCGTCAATAGCCAGGCTACGGCTGATAGTGCGCGGCTTAATACTGCTCGTTAAGCCGTTATCAATCCTCGTCGCGGATAAGATTACCAGAAGGCTTTTCAGCAACAGTAACCACTGCCGGACCAACAAGTCGGCCATGCCAGAGAGAGAGAGAGAGAGAGCCAAACGAAAGTCCACGATGTGCGTGTACTCGAGAGCTATGCACCTTTGCAAATAATCTGCAGCTTTCGATTTTTGGAATGCCCGGGCTTTGAAAACTTTAAGCCGTTACTAATCAGCCTAGCTAGTAAAAAATGCAGGCAATAGCGCTGGCAGGAGCTTGTGAAACACGCGGATACGGGGACGGCATTATTGACAACGGCTCATACTAGTGGCAAGCTACGGGATTACCTCTCAATACCTCATCAATATTTCGTACGTAGCTGGATATATGTGTATCTGATGTATGTATTTGTATAGGTAGATATAATAGAGATAGGGTAGCGCAGGTGAGGGAGCAGATTCAATAGTTCGATCGCGACTGTAGCTTGTTTATTAGCTGCTAATTGGCTCGGTATTGATAGAGCTCCCGAATGAATAGCGAAAGGTCGATCGCGTAAAAGTGCTGGCTTTTCTTAACGTCCACCTCCTTTCCGGCTTACTTATCTTTACTTCGTTCGTTTGCCTCTTTCTTCAGCTTTATTTTTTACGTCTCGACGAAAATAAGCGCGAGTATATGAGCCAGAGACGGTCTGTGTGTCCGTCTTTCTGCTCGCATAGGCTCGTTTAACTCACCGAGGATACCTGACACACACGCGGCTTTGGAGGGAGGGGCGAAGGGGGCGCGGCTGTGGAAAATGTTGATGTTGGACTGCGACGGAGAGATAAATCACGAGAGCGCTATGGGCCTCCAAGCAGTCCTAGACCCACTGACAAAAGCTACCTGAAATATAGCCTCTGCAACAACACCGACTCTCCGCTGCCACGGACAGCCCTTTGCATTTCTGTATTGTATATGCGGTAACTTATATCGCGGCAGCGAATCCATAGCCCGACCAGCCTTCCCAGCTTTACATCCACCACAAATGCGTCTCTAACAAGAATCAACTGATATTTTGGATTATTCAGAAAAATTGAAAGGAAAAATATTTATATCAATAATAGAGAGATGGAAAGGAGTCGGAAAGATCCACTTGCGGGAATTGGTCATGAGACAACTGTTTGGTTATTCGAGTGTTTGTGCTTAAATTGTAAGGCAAAGAGGCGGAGGAAAAGTGTCTTGGTGGGTTGGCAGAGAAGAAAGTAGACGTAGTAGAAGGAGAATAAGAAGAAGAAAGCTCGAGGATACAGTAAAGAGGATGAGGAAGCGCGAGTGCAGACTCCGCGCGAGCTGGGAGGAAGGAAGAATCGAGTAAAATAAACGTGCTGTGTGTGTATACGAAGCGCGGGAGAAAAAGGAGTAGAGCGAACGCGCGTGAGTGTGTGGGCAGCGGAGAGTTTCGAGGCTGCAGAAAGAGAGAGAGAGAGAGGCAGAGAGCCAGGCCGAACTGCCGGCGGGACTGGGGGAAGGGCGAGGTGGACGAGGGGGGAGGCTGGACTGCGCGAGCTGGCAGATTAAAAGGAGAAAGAGGAGGAGATGGTGGAATTAAAAAAGTTGAAAAAAAAGGCAGAAGGAAACGAAAGAAGATAGAGGCGGAAAGGGGCAGGAGGAGGAGGAGGACAGTCGAAGAGAGTACCTTGGTACCGGGCAGCCTCGGAGGGAGAACAAGCCGAGGGAGGGCAAAAGCCGAGCGACGCGGGGACCGGCGGGCGGCCGGGGGGGGGAGTGGAGGGAGATCCCCGAGCGGGAGAAAAAAAGGACTGGTGAAAAATGGGCAGCCAGCGAGAGAGAAGACAGCCTCGGGCAGCGCCGCCTAATGCGAGCCTGCCGCCGCCGCCGCTCCTGCTATATTCTGCTCTCTGCTCTTCATCGTCGTCGTCGTCTTCCTCATCCTCCTTCTCCTCTGGGCTTGTAGCAGCGGTGCGGTGTGACGGCGATACGCGGCTCTTGGAGCGCGTAATGCGGCTCGGAGAATAGGCACTCGGTGTCCGGCTGCTGCTCTCTTGAGCGAGCGCAGCGTGGAAAATTTTCAATCGGTTTGACTGGTGTAGCCGTGCGTGTGGGTGGACATAGCAGGGCTCGCTGGCAAAAATCCAAGCATCGAAGGGGGGCCGAGCGAGAAGGAGAGAGGAAGGAAGTAAAGTGTCGGGGGAGTGCGTGCGCCGGAGGGAGAGAGAGATGCCCCTACCATGCGCGCTCGCGCGCCTGGCTCGCTAGCTGCAGTTTTCACCGGGAGAGCCGCCCACGCGCGAGCGAGCCAACGGTCGAAGAGAACGGTGGATGAGGCAGAGCAAGAAGACGCGGAGAACCGCGCGCAACCGAGCCGGTGGGCGGCGAACGAGAGAACCTCGCCACGTGGCTGTATAGATACACGTACGCGAGCAAGCGTCTCTTGCTCCGGCCCAGCCGCGCACACGCCAGCCCTATACTGACTCACCTTTCTCGACGGCCGCCGCGGAGGTAGAAAGCTTGGAAACGGCCAGAAAACGACGCGAGCGCGGCGCAATTTGTAAGGCTAAATTGGTCGATCTCCCGCCAGCGAAGACGACTCTCTCGCTTCCCCCGCGTTTCACCCCCCTCCTGCCTTGTACTCGCGCGCGCGCGAGAGAGCTCTTGCTGCTCCTGCTGATGTTCCTCGGCTGACCGCTCTCTTCTCCCTCCTCCTCCGCCCCCGTAAGCCAAGTACGAGGGAGCATGTGCCGCGGACAATTTTGCCGATCGATTTAGCGATTACTCCACGAGGCCTTGTGAAATAAATCAGAAGCACTTATTTTTTCGGGAGAATCATCTGTTCACCTGCGTGTTCGATCGATTGTAGAATAAAGTTTTAGCTGATCAACTCCGATAACTCAATAGATTCGACGTATGTCTGTCTATTTTACTCCTCTAATGGTTTCACAATGCGAATGGATGTATGCATATATTTATATGCAAATGCCGGTGCTCAACAGGATCCTTAAACCTTTAGCCGTTAATAAACTTCAATTTCTTCCTTTCCCTATACCTCCTTTTCGCATTCACACGTACGCTCTACAGCAATAATGGAAAAAGTGGTAGGCGTGTGTAGATATAGAGTTGCCGTTTCCGGAGGATGAATTACGACGTCAGCGCAAAGAGGCAACAGCAAAGAGGTCGAAGGAATATCTACACTTCGCTCGGAGCTGTATCAATTAAACGATATATCAACATCATCAGCCGCGAATCGAATAAGCAGTATAACGTAGTAGCAGCTATATACAGCAACACAGCCAGTTCCGTGAGGCACAGGAGCGTCTTCGGAGTCGCTTATCTTTACGGTCGATCATCGACGCCAACGGTGGCGGGCGATTTTTCCGATCGGCCGCCGATTTCGAGCGTCCACGACCAATTAGCGCCAAAATGCAATAGTGCCCGCTCAGGGGGAGGGAGCAACGCGCCCGATCGGGCGTTCATGTCTCCGCGTGTAGGCGCACCGCTCAAACCCATGCGTATATGTGAGGCGTGAAAATAAATTTACCAAGCGATCTCGCTCGTTCTTTACTTTACTCCTCATCTGTCTCGACCAACTTTACATTCCCACGCTGGCTACTGTGTCACTTTTACAAAGTTTAATTGGTAATTTGAAAAAGTACTATAGTTTTTGTTTGAGAAGCTATAGATAGTTTAATTTACGGTTCGAATAATCTAATAGAATTATTATATGTAAGTGCTGGAGCTAATACTAAAAGATATAATAAGAGCAAGTTGACGAATAAATGGATTGGCCGTATTGAAAAGTGGCTTGTAAGTCAGTTAATCCTAATCGAATCCGAAAAGCGTGGGTAGCTCTCTCTCTCTCTCTCGAGCTCGAGCTCGAGAAAGAAAGAGATGAGTACTCTCTCCCCCTCTGGTGCTTAATATCGGTTGGCACATGGTACAGGCAAAGAGCTGTTGGTTCGCGGGTGCATCAGCAATGAAACGGATACGTTATTACAAAAAGAGAAAGTCGCACGATGCAGCGCATGAGCCCGAGAGCAGCCTCGGATTCGCTCATTGGCCTTCGGAGAGCTTGGCTCCGGAGTGCGCGCGCGCGCGAGACACTTTTTTTCTCATCCCTCGTTGGCCAGACGCTGTGGGAGGGAGGAGGAAGAGGCATTCCCTCGCTCTCCCTCTCGCGTATATGTTCCGACCTCGTCGTCGTCATCGTCGTCCTCTCCTTCTTATTCTTCGCTCGGCAAAATTAACTCTATGGGGAAAAAGGAGGAAAGCAAGCCAGGAGGAGAGAGGAGCGCGTGTGCTGCCGGTCCGATAAGGATATCGAGTTTGTCAGGCTTCATAAAGCTTATCGTCTTGCGTTTCCATGCGTGTACGCGGCGCCGCGCGCGATTCCAGCCGCTCCCGCTACTCTGCTGCTCCTGCTGTTGCACACACGTCCGTTATGATGCTCTGGCCCGACGACTCCCTTAACAAAGTGCGCGCCGCGGAATAATTGATGCCGCCGGACGATATGTACTGAATATATTCATCAGCTTTTTCTCCGCTCCAAGCGTGAGAACTGCAAATAATCTTTATCCCCCGGGACACCAAAGAGCCCTCCTGCTGCTGCTGCTGCTGCTGTCGTTGCAATTTTAGCAAAACGCGCAAAAGATTGCCAGCTTCTTTTCCCGTTGTCCTTCTTATCGCGTTTACCAGCCAACCAGACACGACTCGTGTGCCAGCGGTAGCAGCAGCAGTGTTTCAAACAGTAATTCATTTCCCAACGTGCTTTCACTTTTTTGCCCATTAATAAAAAAAAAACCTTGTAAAGTGCTGCTTTAATACTGTTCGATTGCTAAAAATAATGTGCCGACGAGTCCATGAATTAAAACGCAGCCAAGCTGGATATGCGACATTTCGAATTCAACGGACTGCAATGCAGCTCAATAGATATGACCGAAGTATGAGTTAGTTAAGCGCGTTATGATAAGAATAGCAATTCAATAGACATTACTTCGTGATCTAAGAGGGTGCGAGTAGCTAACGCTAGGCTTGCTACGAGTCGGGACGTCGATGCGACGACCCTTGGGAGTTGATCATCTACCAGGCTGTTAGGGGACAGCTGACCGAGCATGCGCGCGACTTCTTTTTCTGCGATTTGCTCGAAAAGGGCCTGTGAGAGCTCGAGTCGCGGTCCCGTAAGCGAGGCTGCCAAGCGAGGATGTCGCGTCGCCTTACCCTTGTCTCCAGTACAGCTCGCGAGACAGAGACCGCAGCGCACGCGCTGAGCAAGCACATCGCTCGGCTCTGTCAGTCTAATTTAAGATTTACCTCTCCTTCACGCTTTAATCTTTGTTCTTCGTTCCTGTAAATTTCCTAAATATAACTGATTATGCTTAGCAGCAGCAGATTTTGTATACAGCAGTGTCACGTTAAAATCTTACTTTTTTATTTCATTAGCCGGACTCTCTCGATCTGATAATTTAATGTCTATTCTCGGAAAGCGATGAGCTTGGACTAGCCGAGTGTGACTCATCAGACGACGAAAAAACGCAAATTTATTTTTAAATGTTGTCATTCTCGGATAAATCATTTCTACGGCCTCTTAATGATATCTAATTTAGCAAGATATACTAACAAATTACTCGAAATAGTTGAGCGCGGCTAAAGAATTCCCGAAAATTTATCATTGACACTCTGCGACTAAAACGCGAGAAGATAAAATTGATACAAAAAATGAATGAAAAGAAACGAAATTATTGGTATTCGGGCAAATGTATTAATAGATAAGCGTATAATTCGCGAGCGTTATCGGCGTGGAGGGCAAATTAGTATTAATTTATGCCTGCGCGAAATCGAGCGCGTCCCCGCTATACGCTGCGAGGTAAAATCTTAATTTCGAGCGCGTCGCTCCGTGTCCTTTCGAATCTGCTTTCACGGAGAGCGAGGCAAAAGAAAAGGAAAGCCTCTCGATACTTGTGGGGGAAGGGGGGGGGGTTGGAAAAAAGAAACGGACGAAAAAAGAAACGAGTATATGTACATACGGCGAGGAAAGATAAAAAATCAGGAGAAATGGCAGCTGGCGCGCGGTATAAGGACGGAGTTTCGAAAGAAGGGGCAGAAACTGGCTATGATACGCGCGTATAATTTAACGCGATTACGTAATTTCGAGCTTGCGTGACTCGGGCGCCTTAACCAGGCCCGCCGCGAGCAATCATGCATGTCTGTGCGCCGAGAGTCTATAGTGCAGCGCGTAATGAGGATCGGGCCGGGCTGCTACAGCGACTCCGCTACCGAATGCTGAATCCTCCGTCACACAAGATTCGAGAATGCGCCAATGCATAGGAATCGAGAGACGAGTTTCCAGGGGCTGTGATAATAAAATAGCCTATGGCTACGGCTCCGGCTTTTGCCCAATTCGAAACGTATTAGTTTTCGCTGTTAATTCAAAATGTATCAGTTTTCGTTGGGGCCTATAATAGAAGCTGCCGTCTTGAGGGCCGTCGGCACTGGGCAGTCGCTGGCACTGCTGTACGGTGGAATGTCCGGGGGGGGGGGGATCGGAGGGCCTTAACGAATCGGACTCCTCCTCCCCCGTGGCTCGCAGAGCCTCATACGCGTCGTCCGCGACGTCTCTCGAAGTCGCACCTCTCAATGCCAAGCTAATCGGATATTTATCCGAGCGAGCAGTGTGTCTGCGCCGAGAGAGAGCCCGCTGCTGCCACAGATAATCTCGGCGGCTATACATGCGGGCGTGCATGTGTGTGTGCGCGCGCCCCCGTCACTAAAGCCACTGCCACCGCCGCCTACTGAGAATATATTTGAGAATAAGGGAGATGCACCTGTCAGAGAGCGAGAGCGAGTAACCCCGTGTGTATAGTCGTATATAGTAGTTTGTGAGCGGCGCGGGCAACGGGAGAGAAAATGCGTCGCGACTACCTGCGCGCTCCCTGGGAGCCGTTCTTCTCTCCTCCCCTCGTCCCCTTCTCCTCGGCCACTTCTCACTCTTTCTCCTTCGTCGCGTCTCTCTTTTCAGCGTTTTTACGTGTTTTTTTTCCTCTCTCTCTCTCTCCCCATGGCTACCTTGCTCTTGGCCCTCCTTTACCCTCGATTTATCCGAGCGTAGCTGTACGTATACGCCGAGGAAGAGAAGAAAAAGAGAAGGCGGAGGAGGAGGAGGAGGTGGAGCAGAAGGGAGACCCCATCGTGAGTAGAGAAGAGCGGAGTTTACCAAGGCCCGTGGAAGGGCATATTTTTCAAAGCCAGCCCGCGTATGCGTGCACACGCTCATAATCCCCCGCTCGTAACTCTCTCGCGACGAAAAGCATGTGCCGCGCGCGCGCGCTCTGTCACCCTTGCCAAAGGGACAGCGCCTACGGCTGAGTACCTTCAGATATATACCTATACACACATACTCGCACCTACTGCTCGCGCTTTGTCTTTCATTTCCAGCTCCTTCACCTCTGATCCCGACAGCCCTCCCTCTCATTCGTTCTCTCTCTCTCTCTCTCTCTCTCTCTCTCTCTCTCTCTCGTTGCTTATTATTTATGCGTGAGAACTCGTTTCGGGAAACGCACCTCCACTTGTTAGCCTCATCGTCTTTGCTCGAAAACAAGCGCCGCCACTAACAACCACATAACTTGATTGTCACCAGACACTCTGTGCAAAGATAGTTACAGTTAACTCTATCGTTTTTCTCTCTCTTTCTAGCTATCGATTCTTACTTAGATGTCAGCCTTTGTAAGTTGAGCAACAAATTGGTAAAATCGATAATCACACCTTTTAATTACAGCATCACAAATATGCAACTCTCGCACTAAAGTTCCAGTGTCGAGGCGCATCAGCTGCTTTACAGTCTACAGCTCGAGACTAAATGAAAAATTGCGATCGGGCCTAATCCCATTAGAGATAGCATAAGTTGAGAAGAGTCATCGAAGGCGAGCATGATGCCTGGGGGGCCAGGAGCTAACGCTGCCGAGCACGCAATATCGTGTTTCGGCGACTGGCGTTGCTCCTGCTATCGCCTGCTGTTACGCGCTTCGATTTACGACGGCGACACAGCCACGGAGCTCTATTAGCGATGCACGTACGCACCACCCGCGGTTGTCCATGTGGATTTTCAAATTTATTTAAGCTCGAGTTGCTGCACGTCTGTTCCGCGAAGACGCGATACTGAGAAAATTTTTTACTAGATTCAAGAAAATATTTATTAAACTAGGTCTAAACAAATTATTTTCTTGAAATTAATAAATTTTTTTTGAAATCAATAAATATTTTCTTAATTTGAGTACATAATTTGTTTCGACCTAGTTTAATAAATATTTTCTTGAATCTAGTAAATTTTTTCTCAGTCTAAGTAAGTTATTATTTTAAAGAAAACAAACTTGGTTTTTTAAAGTAAAAAAATTACTTTAAGTAAATATTTTTTTGAATGTAAGTAATTGACATACTTCATATAAGTTAAATTTGGTTTCTTAACTTTAAGAAAATATTTACTTAATATTAACAGAGACAGAATCTTAATTTTAATCATAAATTTTATTTAAAACTAAAAAATATTTCTTTGATTTGAAAATTTATTCAATAAATCTAAAAAACTATTTTTTATACTTGGTTTTGTAACTCTAAGTAAATATTCATTTGATATTATTATTGTGAATGTGTTTTTACAGGATTATTGCATGCATTTTTATTAAACGGAGCATAAAGAATAATGCTCAAAAATGACCGTCGTGCCCCACTGGTGGGGCACAATGATCACGGGGATAGTTTAAAATAAAACAGGTTTTCAGAGTCCTGTTTTACCAGAAGAAAAGTCAAATTCAACAAATTTTTTATTTTATTTATAATTTTAGATTTAAATACACTATTTTAAATTTAAAAAATGGAAAATTCAGCTTATGACTTTAACTTTTCTTTCGTATTACGC
>JAPYYQ010001051.1:0-41444 GCA_030522585.1 Anagyrus pseudococci | reverse complement strand
ATGTCAGAAATCACTGTTACAAAATAACTATCACATTGTTTATTATTTCCTTTAATAGCACTTAATTTAAGAAGAACATTGGGACCAAAAAATAAATTTCTAATTGTTAACAATTCGAGAAATTGATACTTTTCAAACACATTGACAAATCGAGGGAATCTCCATCAATTTTTAATCAATTTTCATGAATCAAAGCTTATTCTCTTCTTCAAACAAAATTATTATGAAGTACCGTGGATGATTTCACTAACAGTTTTAATCTATAACTAAGAAAATGCAATTGTTATCGAGAAAATAAAATATTTTATTCAGATTTGACGTTTTTCTCGATAACAATTGCATTTTCTTAGTTATAGATTAAAACTGTTAGTGAAATAATCCACGGTACTTCATAATAATTTTGTTTGGGGAAGAGAATAAGCTTTGATTCATGAAAATTGATTAAAAATTGACGGAGATCCCCTCGATTTGTCAATGTATTTGAAAAGTATCAATTTCTCGAATTGTTAACAATTAAAAATTTATTTTTTGGTCCCAATGTTCTTCTTAAATTAGGTGCTATTAAAGGAAATAATAAACAATGATACAGTTATTTTGTAACAGTGATTTCTGACATATACCTATATATTGGTGAAAAACCTCCTTAAAAGGCTTGTTTGTAATAGTTTTTTAATTTAAAAAAACGAAGCACTTGGCCCTCGCTTTTGGATAAAATTATTTATTTAAAAAAGCGAAACGTTAATCCCTCGCGTATACAAAGCTGTGGATCTTAAAACGATTGTTGTTATTGTTATTTAAATGTAAAATTAAGTAGCATAAAGTTTTTCGTTTTTACATTTAAAAACAAAAACGTAAATCTCTTTGTAATCAAGTGTTTTTGCTCTCTACAGTTTTTGAATTTAAAAGAAGGCAAGCGTAAATCTCTTGCACATATTAAAGTGTTATGGGATTTAAAACTCTTGTTTTTTTTTCTTTTTAAATGTAAAATAGAAAAGTGTCAAGCACTCACGCCTATTGTGTTATACATACAGAAAAAATATTTAGTACCTTTTAAAAAAAATATTTAGCAAAATGTTGGTAAGCAAATCATATTCTTGAAATAAAAAACATTTAAACAGTTTTCTCCAATTTATTATTTATATTCCTATTTCATAAATATTTTTTTCAGATTTAATCATTTCATTAGTGTTGAAACGGACAATTGAGCCTTTTTTACGCGCCACTTTTAAATTTTTGTCCATTACAGTACTTCCTTAGCATAATCAATAAAATAGGTATTTCGTAAAAATTGAAAAATTACTAGAATGAAATAACACGATTAATAAGGTAATTAATTTATTTAATAATACATTGACACGAAAACATTTCGTTTTATTATTTCATAAAATATGAATAAAATATAAAAATATTTTCTCCAATGAAAGCAATTAATATTTATACAAATTTATACTACAAACCTTCCACTAATATGTACATTTTAATTTCGTCAATTTTTTATAATAAAAATATATGTCAATCATGTATCTGTTCATATGTACACAAATGATTTCACATTTTTCATAATTATATTCACGAATTTACATTTTTACAGCGTTGCATTTTAAAAACGTTTATAAATAATTTAGTACTGTTTTTAAATCGTGAAATTATTCTTACAAAATCTATACGTCATTTTATTTTAATAGAAAGAACTACATATAAATAAAGTTTTAAAAAATACAATTTCAAGCACACAAACTAAACTTATTTAAAAAAAAATAATCAAAAACGATTTTTTCAATTAATTTTCATCTTTATCATGCAACTCAACAGATTTTAAATCTCTGGTTTTAATTTTAACTACGCTTCCGCCAACGTTTAAATCTGGATTAATAGAAATTGCTTTAATAGCTTCTTCTCCTGACAATAAAGAATTAGTTTTTATCAGGCCATTCAAGGCATCATCATTAATTAATTTATTCCTTGTATCATTGTTATTTTCATCTAAGTTCTGAGCTACGCTTTTCTCCTTAGGACATGATTCTTTTTCATTAGTAACTGTCTGTTTTTCAGTTGCTTCTAAATTTTTCTCATCTGTGACAATTTCTTCCTTAAGATTAATTTTAACATCTCCTAATTCTTTTTTATCAGTCATTCTTTTTTCTCTTTGATGATTTTCTAAATTAATTTTTTGTACAGGCAAAATATCAGCGTTGCTCTGGTTGGTCGGTAAATGTTCCGATTTTGGAACTTGATTGTTTTGAGAATTTACTTTCAATACAAATGGAATGGAATACTTCTTATCTTTTACGTCGTTAGTATTTAGAATTTGCTTAACAGGACTTTGAACATCTT
Source organism: Anagyrus pseudococci (assembly GCA_030522585.1). NCBI lineage: Eukaryota > Metazoa > Arthropoda > Insecta > Hymenoptera > Encyrtidae > Anagyrus > Anagyrus pseudococci. The sequence goes on along the minus strand of JAPYYQ010001051.1, from coordinate 39,110 downwards.
TAGGAATGTCAGGAGCTTGGCCCTCGTTTGAAATTTTGTTTGACTGTTTAGTTAAAATATTGATAATGGGATCCTCCGATTTTTTAATCAAATCGACTGGTTCTTGATCTAAATTATTTATCAACAATTTGGCATCAGAACCACCCTTATTGTCTATTCTTTCATTTTGTTTATTACCTTGTTCTTTATTAGAATCATTACTTTCATTTATTTTAATACTTTCAACGTTTGGAGATTCTTTTAAATCCGACAACGGTTTTTTATTCACCACGATTGTTTCCTCTATGATTGGCTGTGGCGGAGGTAAATCAGCGATCTTTTTATTTTCTTTTTCTTCTTGAACAAGTTTTTCTTTTTTATCATCAACTTTATTACTTTCAAGATTATCTTTTTTCTTCTCTTCTACATCTAGTTGCAGTTCCTTTTTATTATGCTCTATATCTTTCAACAGTTCTTTTTGCTCCTCCATCATTGCCTCCATTTTTTTTTCAAGTTGTTCAAGCCTCTTTACTTGATTAGTATTTGAAATTTCTTTTTCAGCAGCCATTTCTTTCTCTTCCTTCTTAATTGCATCACCAGCTATCAAATTGTTCTTTTCTGGTGAACCGTCTTTTTTATGTTCTTCAACAGGTACTTTGTTTTCCTCGGGTGTCTCTTTATCCTCTTTTTTATCAGGTACTAAATTTTTCGGTGGCCTTAGAGCTTCATCATTTAATTTTTTTGTTTTTTTCAAAGTATTGAACGCTTTCTTGGCCTCGTCAATTAGTTGCTCATCCATGTCTATTTTATTTACGATTTCTTGGACTTTAGGACTGATCGTTACTATCGAGTCGATCGATTGCTTTTTACCTTTTGCGATTCCTACTTTTGAGTCCAATTCTACTGGTACTGGAGGTTCTCGACGAATATTCTCACTGTCAGGAGGTTTATCAGGAACTTTTGGTTGAATTTTCTCCACATCGTCTGCAAATTCAAGAATTGAAACAATTATACATTTTTCTAAAAATAAAACTTTCATACTATATTTAGATAAATAGTTCTTAAACAATATACCTTTCACGTTTATCAAACTGTCAGGTTCTTTTATTTGATTTTGTTCTGCAAAAATTTCATCATGTATCAAAGCTGCAGGAATGTTATTTATCATTTGACTAGTAAGTTTTGGAGTTACTGGTGATACTCTGACATTTGATGACTGTTCCAAAGCATAGAGATTAGCATAAGTTCCAAGAATCATGATCCACATACCAATAATCACAAGTATCTATAAATGAAAATTAGATTCATTTTTTTCAAATTTAAAAATTAAAAGTACAAATACTAGGAATTGATGTATTTACTTGAGCAAGTAATCTTTCATTTGTATTCTTTGTACTAATGGATATGAAAAATGTCGCCGGAAATATAAGACATATTAAAACACCTATTGTTGATCCAACAATACCCAGCACAAATTCAATGTTAGGAATTAATATACCAATAATCATTGATATTATAACAATAAAAGTAGTTAAACATCTAAATCTTGTTTCAGATATGTAACTAGTTGATGTCTCTAAATGCATATATCCCTAAAATAAATAAATTTCAATTTTATTTCATATTCATTATGAATTTGAATAGAAAATTTTTAAATCATAGTAACTTACTCGTCTAAAAAGCAACGAGTTCAGACTGGCTCTGCATGGAAATATGACTAGTGGAAAACTAAATGCCACAGACAGCACAAAACCTATTTTAATTATTTCAGAAGTCACACTTGGTTCAAAACTCATCAAAATATTTCCTAAAAATAAAGAATTTTTAAAATAATGATTTTTTTGTATTAAAATGAAATATAATTACCTGTAAATGGCTGAGTACAAAAACCAATGTATCCAAATAATCCTACAAAAACGTAAACAACTGTACAGATGTTTAAAGCTCCACGAACAACTTCATTCATTTTTTCTAATGTTGCATTAGGCATTGCTTCATAAATTTCAAACAACTGAGTTTGACAAAAAAGTGCTAATGCAAAAATGGGTAAACACTGAAGTACACCAGCTGGTCTCCAATAATGAATTTTATCAATCCAGTCTCCAGAGAATATTTGATGAGTTGATTCACCAATGACCTAAGAAAATATCATCATTATAAATAAATATATAGAATTAAAAAATGAAATGTTTTATTCAAATCAATGTTCTCCTTACCTTAAATACTAAACAAACATAAAAAGCAATAGATGCAGTGCTGACACTTGCAAGGCTGCTAATATTTCTTAATAATCCTAAGGGAAGAACAATAAAAATTGCAGTTGTGATAAGAAGACTAGTTCTTATATCTGCAGGTTCTTTATTAATAAACTCTCCAATTATCTGGGGCCCTAAATCTCCAACAACAACAAAATAAGCAATACAAGTGCCAACAAGAAATCCTATTATACAAAGCTCTGCCAAAAATTTGCCCATCGGGCCAAATGCATGAAAGGCCAAGAACTCAAAGTTCTTTCTTCGACACATTACTGCTGACTTGATAAGAAAGTGACATGCCAAGCGAGAAAGGGCACTACTCAGTAACAATATCAAAGTTGCCAAAATGAGACCACATTCTTTGAAGCAGAACGGCATAGCCAGAACGCTGACTCCAATGATGCCATTGGCAAGTGTCGTTATATGGGAGATCATCTTGATATCACAGCCTTGTCCAACCAAGCCAGCAAAAGATAAATATGAAACCTATAGAAAAAACGCCTACTGCCTCCTCACATTGTGTCCTGTAATAAAAGCGTCAAACGTTATTGAACTGCCATTTTGCTAACAACAATCGAAACGAATGAAAACGTTACCATGATAACTTTCGAAATCGCACGAACTTATCTTCCTCAACGTGCAATCGTAATTCATGATCACAAACGTCTGTTCTTCCTCAGCAGGTCGTTCTCCAGAGGTTAAGCCGACTCCGGCATAAAAACATCGCCAACCCGACAATACGCAAAGCCGCTAATAAACCAGCTGCTCTGACTTTACTTGGAGCCAAAGACCTCGGCCAACGACGTGCTCGCTCCGAATTCAGGAAGCATACTGAGAGGAATAAACAGCCGCGACGACTCCGAATTTTCCGGAAGATAAACAAGGGGCTCTCGAGCTGCGCGGATATGTGTCTTTGTCGCCGGATAGAGAGGTCGCGTGTACATGCGTCAAACGAACGTCGAATACTTACACACGCAATACGTTTTTCCACCTACCCGAGCCGCCCACGCCGCGGAGAGAAAGTTCATAGCGGTAATTTTTTTCAAGAACTCTTGCCCCCCCCCTTCCCGGCTCGCCTTTGTCTCTCTTGTTGTACCTGCGTAGAGAATTAATTTGTCATCCGTCACCTGGGCAAAGCTAACTTTTCTTTAACGCGTTAACACCTGTGGGAAGGTAATCTAGGGTAAATTGAGACATCTTTGTCGGGATCGAGATTTTCCTCGTTGCGGCGTTTTCTGAGCTTTTCAGCATTGCGGAGTTTTTGTTCAAATGAGCGTTGAAATTTGGCAGAGTATGGACTTTGAGAGTAATGGAAAAAGTTTTTGTGGGCATGCTTTTTTTTCTTATCCCATAAAAATTTTCCAGCAACGCTTTTGAGTAAATAATAGAAATAAAAGTTTGTGTAAAGTAAAATTTGACAATTGATGTGAAAAAAATTTGCACTCTTACAAGTACCTTTATTCTTTTATTATAAATATTTAAAAACATTTGAATACTTTATACTTGGACATAAATATTACAATGCTTATCTTTAAAACTGACACTATTATATGCAACATGACACAATATTGTTTAGAATGAAACTTACATAATGTGAAATTCAAATTATTTTTTGAATCACTTAGATTTTCCTGCTCATTACCTATATCAAACGTGCCTAATCTAATTCAGTTTGCACAGTAATGAATCTCGTTTATTACATTTACACCAAAAGTTTTATACATAAATATAACGTAAACAATAATTGAGATCTTTACGTTAGAGCATTGAAAAAAAAAATAAACTGATTGTATAATTGATTACAAAACTATATTAGACTTATCTCTCTGATCTATTTTTCAAGATTTAGCGTAAATGTAATAATAGCTTTCAAACAAAAGGATATCAAATGCACAATAACGATTCGCTTCCACATCATCAAGATAACGTTAAATTACACTTATCCAATGAATATCAGATTTATGGAACAAAGTTCTATTTAGTAGCACAATTACTGCGCGCCTAAATCAGACTAGCCGCGTGACATGGTCGATCGGTGCCATGAAGAAACTGTCCATCTTCTAACAATGTTTTCCAGTTTAATCAATAGCATTGCCAAATTCATGAATCTAAACATTTACACGTTTATTTCGGTTAATTATTACTAAATTTTTTCGCATAAAAAATAAAATATCATACGTACTAAAACGAACACGTCGTTACAACTCGTACAATTCATTTTATTGCGCAAAAGAGTTCGTTCTTCACACATCAGCTTTATGCCTTTTTTAATATTTATTATGTACAAAAATAGGAAGCAAAAAAAATGTCGATCAGGTTCAATGGCTGAAAATTTATCAGGGCGAATTTACTTCTGTAATAATTACAAGTTCGTCGCCTTTTGCAAGTTTTACAGTAAAAGACGAAAGATGTATCAAAAATGCAATTATCAATGTAAGCTTTTGACCAAAAACTCATTGAAATGAGTTATAAATATTTTCTGTATAAAAATGGCCATGAACTTGCATTAATAATTGCATATATAAAATAGTTATCGTTATTACAGTTTTAAATTCGAATTGATAAATCAACAGCTTATTTTGATAAGTCTTATTGATTTTTCGAGTTGTGTCTATAATCGGTATTGCCCTGTACAAGTTTGATTTGTTTGGGCTCAGTCAAAAGTATGCTTGTTTAATAACAATGAAGGACTTAATTTGCAAATTAATTCAACGCAACCGTAAATTGTAACGGTTGCTTATAAATAAAGGATTGACTTAATTACGAATTAATTAGACTTCATCTAATAAGAATAAAGTAAAAAAATTGACAGCCAAAAGGCAATTGCATCGGTTTTCCCACCCCACGCCGCTGAAATGCACTACTTTAGTCATGTAAACATGAATTTGATGCTGATAAACATCAATAGCTTTCTTATTAATCGTAGAAAAATTTAACTAAGCAGGTTTATAGTAAGCGCTAATAATAAATATAAAGTCACGACATGGAAGTTAAAACGTTTATGCTAGTAACGAAAATATCTTTATCTAATATAAATTTATCGAATTTCATAATATAGGATAACGTTCGCAATGAAGAACATTTACCGTGTGCGCTTTCGAAATAATAAATTAAAAAAATCGAGCACGAATGCTCATCCACGAACCTAAATTGATTTTTCGGTACTTTAAAAGAAAATTATTATGCTATTTTTCAGCTAATTGTAAAGAAAGACGCAGGTGATCCTATACAAACAAAATTACGGTAAATATCGATTCGTGGCTGCAAAATTGGCTGTCAAAATTCATTCACTTTGCAAATTCTACGTTCCACTCCTTGAAGGAATTCTCCGTCTGTCTAAATCAGGGATTTGTTGCTCCATCTTTCTTGACTTCCTCGTTTGTATTATTTGATTTTTCATCTTTTTCATTTTCTGAAAATTTAAACAGGCAACGTTAACAATGTTTTTTTTTTTCATCATTCCAACATCAAAATGTCATCTTTATAACAGATTTTGAGGTTGAAATAATGAAAAATAGTATACTGGCGTGTTATGGGAAGTGTTTTTGCACCGCACCGGATGTACTCCCGAGCGAAGCGAGAGTATGGTACCTCAACCTTCGGGTGAGGCACAACACAGTTCCCGCACCAGGTCAGTAATATACTATTTTTGTAAAATCTATTTTGATATCAGTATTAAATACCTTTCACTTCTGATTTAATGTCATCCTCTTTCTTCACATCTCCTTCAGAAATTTCTTGACCCTTTTCTAGACGTGGCCGTTTCCTTGATCCTTTGAAGCTACGATTATCCCTTCTTCCACCTTCACCCTCATCTTCACTGTCACTGAACTCATTTTCGTGTTGTAGCCTTTTATCAACGTCACGTTGAGGTAGCCTCTCATCAGGGTTTACTTTTTCCTCTGCTTCAGAGTCATCAATATTTGCTCCATCTTCAGGGATTGCTTGCATCTGAACGCCTGGAGCGTGTGGGAGCATTCTAAGGTTTTCAAAGAGTCTTGTTCTGTAAGAATAACATTTAAATTAGGAAATCTAATGACAAATATTATTTGATGTTAATTTAAAGCATAAGTTTTTCTTACTTGATCTTTTCTAAGTATTCAGGGGTATTTTGATTAGCCATATTGGAAGGACTAATGTGCAGCTTAAAATCTGGTCCAAAGTACTCGAAGTAATCATTGTATGGAAGTTCATTTGCAATTTCCGTACCAAGAGCTACAGAAGTTTCATAAGTCCAACATCTTGAAACATTTCTAATTGTGTAGCCTCCACCTCCAACCATAAGGAAAGGTAGATTGTACTTTTTAACAAACTCCACGCACTTGCCATGTCCCCTTACAGTTAAGTTAAAACAGCCTAATCTATCACCTAAAATTAAAGAATTTTCATCATATTAATACTTGTGACACAATTTATTTTCTATGTATGTTTTCTTTTAGGTACTAACCAGTCAATGAATCAGCACCACATTGTAACACAACAGCTGATGGTTGGAAAGTTTCCATTACTTTTGATATGATTGGTACAAATATCGACTCATAACTCTCGTCATCCATACCGTCCCTCAAGGGTATATTTACAGCATAATATTTTCCCTAAAATAAATAAAATGTTTTGATAAAGTTTGTTGATTCTATAGTTAAAATTTATTTTGTATACAACGAAATTTTACCTTGCCAGCACCAATATCTCTAAGATCTCCGGTACCAGGGAAATATTCTCCATACTTGTGGAACGATACAGTCATGACGCGGTCGGTCGTGTAAAAGGCTTCTTCAACACCGTCTCCATGATGGACATCAATATCAATATATAAGACTCGCTGATGGTATTTGAGCAACTCCAAAATGCCAAGCACGATGTCATTGACATAGCAAAAGCCGGAAGCTTCACTCTTCTTGGCGTGATGAAGACCTCCACCCCAGTTTATGCAGATCTCAGACGCCTGCTTGTTCAATTTGACAGCTGCTGCTACAGAGCCACCAGCAGATAATTGACAAAACTCGTATAAACCGTCGAAAACGGGACAATCTTCCCCGACATTAACTGCAATTAGAAAATAAAAATTAATATAGCTCTTAGATATGTAAGATTAATATTGTTATTTGTTCAAGGTAATGCTTACATCTTTGCATTTGCTTATTGTACTCAGTCATGTTGTCAGGCCTAATAGATCTTAAGAATCTAATGTATTCATCACTGTGGAATTTTGTCATTTCATCAGCAGTAGCTTTGTGTGGTCGCTGCAAAAATAAAAATTGAATAAATTAAAACTAAAGTAATGTACAAGACATGAAGATGTTTTTACTTCAACATTTAAAAAAAATTATGCTCTTTAAAACTACTTACATAAATTTCCATCTTGCGATACAGTCCATAATTCAATAACAAATTGTGTGTCATCCTTATGCGATGCGGCTTCATGGGATGGCCTTGCCCATAATAATAATTTCCTATATCACCTGAAATTTTTATTTTAGAAAATTTAATAAAAACTACAAATAGTTGTCAGCAAGTTTTTGAAATTAATGTTCTTAAACTTTTGATGTAGCATATAAGTAACAGCCTGCTTTATTACAGTAATCAGTTGTTAAACTATGTGTTATAAGTCTACTTTTCTTAGAAAACATCAATTATGTCTCATTAAAAATTATTGAGTTTTTAAAAATTTGTTTAAAAGATTAAACAATTTCAGTTGTTTTGTAAGAAAAATATCAAATACATGTAATCAAAATCGTCACGTCATTAATTTTGGTAATAAGCTAAGAGTGAGAAGCGGCTCGTTCCCGTCACCTCTTAAAGTCTTAAAAACTGCTATTATCGAAAAAAAATAAACGAAAAATCTTAACGCAACTTGCTAAAATGAACAAATCTACAGAATAAGTTGAAAATTTTGCAAAAATTTATTCATTCTCTTAACGGCAATACAGTTTCGCCGCAAATAACGCGAGAGATTCACAACTCGACCGTAGTCCGAGTCGACATGACGGAGATCGGAGTAGCGTCGTAAACTACGGTCGTACAGAACGCGCCGCCATGCGTCTCTCGGCTTAAGCTCGCGAAAACCGTACGGACGGCGAAAAATCCTGAAATCTCGAAAAGATTCGAGCTAGCCCAGATAGCTGAGGCGAGCGAATAGCGATTTACTTGAAAAACCTCCAGGCATACAGTGTAAACGGAGGAGAAAAAGTGAAAAACTCATGTGGCGTGCGGGAGGCAGGAAGCTCAAAGGAGAGCGCCGCGCTCGAAATGCTCAGCTGGGGTTTATGAAAAAGGCTAAGGCCAAGCGGTACTCACTGTCGTAGTAATAGCAGACGCGCTTGCGGCTGTGCTGCATCTGGGCCATGGTGTTGCTGGGCTGCTGCTGTCCGGAGGATGCTCGTTGCTTTGGGAAGGCGGTTGCGAGGACGCTCTCCGTGCCTCTGTCTCTCTCTCTCGCGAGGGGGGGCGGGGGCCTGCGGAGGATCGCCGCGGCAAACGGCACGCACGCAGAGAGAGAGCTACTTGGCTGCCCTCGTCGTCCGTCGAGCAAGCGTCGGCACAGAGAAGAGACTGGCCCGCCTTTCACGCCGCACGCGGCGGTAAAGTCGCAGCTGTTACGCCTGCGCTCTGGTGACGCTTCGACCCCCTCCCCTCGGGCAACCGACCACTCAGCGTGGCCACTTGGCTGCTTCGGGCGCGTTTACATCGGCCGCATTGCCGACCTAACCTTACTTTGCACCCCCTCGGCGCTCTCTCCCCCCACTCGTCCCTTGGCTCTCGGTGGGGGAGGGGTGCGAGGGGCGCCGAGAGCACAGCAGGTATAGAGAATTCGCTTTTCCTCGACTGCTGGAAATTTTTGGGGAAATGGATGACGATGCTTTTACACGGGGGAAACTCATGACAATCGAGGCTCGACTCCGATTTCGGGGACTGATGAATTGTAAATGAGGAAATGCGATAAATTGCAAAATTGACGAACAATTTGGGATTGTTGATTATTAGTTCAATGTTTATTTAACCACTGCAAACTTTGGGAATTTTCGCAGTTTTCCTCGGGAAACAAAGATGCTTCGTTCGTCTGGTTATCTGGAAAAAAGATTTTTCAAAATGTCTACGAGTCACGGATGAAAAATTACGAGCATGTGCGATCCAGAATCTTAATGGATCGCAGAGAGCACTAAAAATATGAGCCGAACACGTTAGTTCGATGTGAATAAATGAAGAAAATATCGATTCGACTTTATTTTTAATAATATTTATTGTTGAGATATATCACCATATTTTCGTGGTCTATAATATTCTTTTAATCTCGTAATATAACGTACTTAACATAAAACACTTCTTTGAAGTTGAGTATAAGCCGGATTCTAGCTACAGACAAATTTACATTTTATTTTCTTGCTGTTTTATCATTACTTATTATTTCTTTTGTCCATTCGATTGGTAAGAACTACAGTGGTTTTTTCATATACTTTGATAGACTTAAATTTTTAAGACTCGCGCGAAGTATTAAAATAACGATCAATCTTGTCATAAATATATTTAAATAGATTTTTTTTTGTTTCATGTTCATTTAAAAGCTTCTTGCGTATAATATCGCTCTATACACCTCCTATTTAGATTAAAGTTGTACCAACGCTTTCTTTTTTATTCAGACACAGAGTACATACATCTCCGTAGCCTATTACGGAGCTTACACGTTTTGTCCTCACATTTCCTCGTCCACCTCTCGTCGCTTCCTAACGTAGCTCATCGAAATTGTACAAGCAATAGTTTACGAATAATAAATTCATCGACGATTGATCGACCATCAGCCGATCGATCGGAATTCGTCATTTTTTTTCCTCCCATTTTCTCATATTTTTTTCTTCATTATCGGTGATAATGCCATATTTTTTCCAAGATGCACCCTACGCAATGACTAGGTTAGTAGAATACATAAGACATGCAACGTATATTACCTAGAATCAACGTGTCAGAAATAAGAAAAACGCGTATAAAAAGGAATTACTCTGTTTCATCCTCGATTGGTTTAGTTATTTCTTTATATCATTTACTTTTTTTATTTTAAACCCCGGACCCCCAACCAAAATTCCGCACAAAAATCGAATTCGCGTGAATGCAATAGCATAATATAATGTATTCCCAGTTTGGCAGTATGAATATTTTTATTTTTTTATTTTGTTTCATTTCTTTTTGAATTAATTTTCTCTTATCGCAGCGGTACACCGCGCGCATATGCGCAAAAACTCACGCAAAATAGCTGCTAAAGGTCAACTTAGTCGAGTTTATCACATGTACGAACCTTCGGCATCGAAATGATTTTTTCAAGACGTTAATTTTTCTTGTAGTTCGTATAAAAAAGAATGCGTACGTAGCTTTGAAGTGTATATGTGTATATCGAGTACACATCGATTCAATTGTAAATCATTCGTGTAATTGTTATATTTTTAACGGACCAACGGACGTTATAATGCTAAAGGAATACCGTGTACTTATCAAAGCATGAAAAATATTTCGCTAAAAAAATTGGCTTAAATACTTTTTTATACATGTCGGTTCTTATGTGGCTTAAGAAAAGTTTTGAGAAAACAAAAATTATCAAGCTTAAGTACGGAATAGACTGAAATGTGGAAAAATGTTCGCCGACGACATATTATTACAAAAGTATTTAACGCAATGGAGAAGTCGAAAATACTTTCCTAGCTCTTGCGCACGTTAAAAGCTGCTTATACAAAGTTGTATAATTAGGATCTCTATTGAGCTTTTTATAGGATACGTAAACAGCTCAAGCGAGCCACTTCGGGCGATTGGATACAATTTGTTTCTTTTAATTTTACTTTAATATACCGGGGAGACCGTGCGTAGGCCGAAAAAAATCGAAGATATCAACGGTTTATATAGTTTACTGGACGCAAATGGTGTTCCAACTGATCCGTCTTTACCTCCCAGCTCTCTTTCTCTCTCTCTCTCTTTCTCTCTCGGAGCTCCAGGCCTGCCGAGTGTCCGAACTCGAGCAGCTCACATCACAGAATCAAGATTATGTTAAAACCGTTAATTATCCGGAATCAGTGTACGTAACGTGTTTTAACGCTACTTTCCGGAAAGCCAAAGACTCCTCGGATTGGAAAATTCGATCGAATGCCCTACGCTTGTGTGTGTTGACGTGAATAAGTACAACAACGACACAGGCTTACGTGTGAAAACCTTAGGATTACATTATAAAAACTATAATTATTACAGCGATTGCTTTATCACCGTCGTTTGCAATAAACGTACGAACGTATACAGGATTTACAAGCTACGGATAATATATAACAATATTAATAATTTAATCAATCGAACTTTCCGATGGGGATCGGCAATTGTGTATAGTAAGCAAATTTTAATACAGTGTAAAGAGGATGGAATAAATCTTAGTTCCCTTCATACAAATGCAAGACTTGTGACATTTGGTCAATGTAAAAAATTGTCGTTAATATAAAATACGTAGTTACTCGTGTATAAGTTGAAGGCAATTTGCTGTCTTTGGATTTCCGGAAAGAGCCTGTCGAATCGGTTATAAAAAACGTACTAATACGTAAACGCTACGATAAACCTACAGAACTATCGAGAGCACCAAAAACGATTATAAACCAAGCCTACTTAATGGTGATAAGTTTTATGTCTTTTATCCGCGTGTCTCTCATGCCAGATATTCACAAGAAGCCACGGTATGACGCAGCGAATGAACTTTCGCTCGTTCGTCATATATCCCGTTGTACAGCAGGTATAATTCGTATCATTTCTATGATTGCTGAACTCAATTTGTTTGCTATCGATTCAGGTTGTTTGATATCGATGTCGGCTTATATGTACAAGTAAAATATAGACATATGTAACGTTGTTCAAAAACCTATTTGTCTCTGGCAGGAATCATATATCTTTGATTCGTTTTATAGTTTCTTTTCTCTCTATAACAATCTGAGCGTTTTACTGAGCATCAATACGCATTCTGATATTTATTTTCGTTCTTTACATAATTTTTCTTTCTTTTTTACATATTTTTGTAGATTTGAATATTTGCACTTTGGTATTGACTGTTTGAATTCAAGCATTTTCTATTGGAGACTTGATTTTATTTGATATTCAGTGTAATTCGTATTGAACATAGTTAAAATATATATTATTAGTATAATGAAAATATTGGAATATTTGCGTTTAGGCGAATTAAAATTTATGAATCTTCTATTTGCAAGAATATTAATCTACTTACAAGTAAAAAAGCAATATATATTTGATATATCTACTTATTAAATATAGATTCATTTATCAAGTTAGTCATATTGATGGATTAAAATATTTCTTATTGAAAAATATTTACTGATGCTCAGTAACGTAAGAATTGATAATATTTTTTCCATTCTCTTATCGACGATGTACTCTTCTTGGTTTATAATTGTACTGGAATATTGGACAATATCGCGAGATACTTGTGCAACCCTTTAACATACAACATTTAAGATCATTGTTTTTGCTTGATATACACTCTACACTTAGTTTAGGATTATTTTTTAACAACATCTCATTCGTATCATAACGATCCAACTAAATGGAAGTTCAAGATTTTTTACTTGTCTGTACTATTCGACTAGTAAAATTCGAAAAAATCAAGTTATAATTTTTAAATTTAGAATTTACGAAATGAAATGATCCTGCGCACAATGCTAGCTAACGTTAATCTAATTACGTAACAGAAACTTCAATCGTCTCATTTAATTAAAATACTATGAAATAAGATACTTGAAAAATTTTCTGTTTAGTAAATAATTCAGAACTACATATTATTAACAAAACTTGAATGTTCATAAGTTTCTTCTATTAATATTCAATGAATATAAAATAATAAAATGAACATAAACATTTTTTATAAAATGATTCATCCAATCGTACATTCAGTGCATTAAAGATGTACTAAAGTGGTACATTGAATTGATCTCGTTCTATATTTCATTTCATCATAAGTAAATATGACTCAAAGACTACTGTATGATACATACAATTAAACGTGACAATTTTTTTAACAAATTGAATAAAGACGCTTTACACTTTATTCACATAATAAAAAAAGTTTTGGATATCACTTATCTTTGAAAGCAAAACTCACTTTTGTTTTCTGACGAAATTTGATAAAGCAAAAACTTGAATACAAATGTTTCCGAACGAAATTAGGCTTCTCAATTTTTCCATCTTGCCAAAATAAAACTTTGTTTCACCGAATTTTCAATCAAAGATAAATTTCTCACGCGGACACATCCGAAACTCCTACCGCTTGAATTGTCACTAAGGAAAACGCTTCTAACAACACACGCTCGATTAGAAAAGTAAAAACAATTTTGAAAAATAAACACCAATGCAATAACTAAAGATTTTCACAACAAACAAAAAGAAAAAAAATAATATATCAGCCAATAACAAAACCCTCCGAGTCTCTCACTCTCTCTCATGAGCAATCCCTTCCTCGGATCCTCTCTCTCTCTCTCTCTCTCTCTCTCTCTCTTTCGTCAATCTTCGTCCCATGCCACAGCCCAGACCTCATCGTCGGTCCTCCATCAGGTCGTGCCAAAGCACGCATACGCGGGCGCGCCCACTTGTAAGCGCCTTTACGCAGGGGCGCTCGCCGCTCACAGCGAGAAGAACTTGAGGAAGGTCTGGGGCGGTATGGGCACGTGGAGGGAGGCCCGGTCGACGTCGGCGAGCTTCTCCTGGAAGGCCGGATCCTGGTCGGCGATGCACGGGTGCCCGAGCGAGCGCCAGAAGAGGCAGCGGCAGTTGCGGCACAGCTGGATCATTTCAGCGTACTCCTCGCGCAGTCCGTACGACCTGGCGGTCAAGGAGAGAGTTGGTCATTGCTCGGTCACAAATGCCGTGTAGCTTGTGCCTACCTTCGGGCGATGGTGAATATGGTTTTCCAGTCTTTGTCGGGGTTGTTCTGTCGGGCAGTGGTGATCTGCTGGGGCGTGAAGTGGTACTGGGCGAGCTCGCGCCAGATCCTCTGCTCCTGGGCGAGGACGGCGAGGTGCTCGCAGGCCTCCGACGAGGCCTCGATGTCCCGGGGATCGCTCAGCCTCAGCAGCACCTCGCGTCTGCACTCCGCCGGCAGGTCCGACCATTGAGGATGCTGCTTTTCGTCTGGCTGTTGGCGTTACAATTAAAGCATTCTATTTAAATCAACCAGACTGGATAGAAATTTCATTAAATTATCGTCCCACAATCGGAGCAGTAATTATTTAGCAACCAGGTCAAATTGCGCAACGCGTGATTCAATCCCAACGGCTCTTGATCAATAATCAAGTACACCAAAAAATATGTAAATCCTCGTCACCTGAGTGATAGTAATGGAAGACGCGATTTGGAGTATTCTGTCGAGGGCGGCCTTGTGCTTCTCCCAGAGAATGACCGAGCCCAAGGGTCTTCCGCCCCAGCAGCATCCGGCGCTGAAAGCTCGGACCCTCTCGATGAGTCTGCGCAGTCGGCCGGTCTGCTGCTGCGATAAGGACACTGAAACGTCGAAATTCATCCGTCATTTTCCTTCTCCTTTTTATTCCTTGTTGTTTCAAATAAAAACGTAAGCATTGAATCTGACCTTCTAACGCGACCTCCTCGAGCATGTTGAAGAGGACGCGCTGAGCGCAGCCGCTTAGTCCGCCCATACGATGGCTCACCAGAAGATCGAGCAGTCGTACGATGTAATTGAAGCGCCGGCAGTCGTGGACGGCCGACAAAAAGTCCAGCCTTTTCAGAGCGTCGCTCAAGCCGTTGAACCCGGCGATCTGTCCAGCAACGACACTTTTTCATTATACACACTCGATTCGTTTATCATCGCTGTGTTATTGTTATTTTGGCATGCGCTCCCTTCCCGCGGGATATCGATCGAATGCGAACAATCAGGTCGGACGAAAGTCACCGCGAAGAGGCCACTCGAGTCGAATTTCAAGTTGCAATAACTCGTGCGCGGACCGAGAGCCAAGGTAAACACGCGCCGGGGCGGGGCAAACGTGACCTCAGCTGAAAACAAAAAAGTATAGCGGAAGGTCGGGGCCGCGCTATGATTTTGAAAAAGCTTCTGCCTCGAAATTAGACGCCGGATATCAAGATGCACGCAAGAGGGGAAGGAAGAGTCAATTTTTTTTGTTTAGAGTAATGCCTTTGGGATAATAACAAACGAGCTTTCACGCGAGCTTTCAGAGGCTGACAGCGAGAGGGCGAGGGGAAGGGTCTATTAATAGGGAGGCTTGCCGGAAGATTCACTCACCTCGCGCGTGCACTTCAGCGTGATGTGACAGTGGGGCTGGACGGCATCTTCTGCGATTCGACATGGAACAGAGAAAAAATACGTGTGAGCTTTTTTAGGGCGCACTCGGGGAGGGGGGAGATTAAGGCAGTTCCGGTGCCGACTGCTATGCTACCGGTCCCTGCTATTCTTGTATCATGGCTTTCTTTATTTATATATGTCGTTTAGGTTCTTCTTTTTTTTTTTTTTTTTGTTTCTTTGGAAGGAAAGAAGAAACTAGAATAAAGTGAGTATCGTTTAAAACTCGGGCTACCGACTGCTTGTTTTACGTCGGAATGCGATTTATGACCAACACGTGAGCTTTCGTATATATAGGTTCAAATAATACAAGTTAAACTTTTATCTCGAATGATTTAAAATTCGATACGTATATAACAAACAGATAAAGTCAATAACAGATATTTTAAACACATTTACCTTTTTTCTTCTCTTTATCTTTATCTTTGTCCTTTTCCCTTTTGTCGGCATTATTTTCTGTTCTGAAAAAGAAAAAAATTGCATGTTTAACATAAAGAAATTGAATTTTCTTTTTCTTTCTTTTTTTTAATCGCTTTAGAAACTTTTTTGACACTCTATTCGGTCAAATTTACGCGTCATACATTTCGCTTGTTTTCAGTAGGACTTGCATTTCAACTGACGTTACACGCGAACTTTCTTATTTTTAGCATTTCGGTATTTTTCAAGCGCAAAGAGAAAGAAAAAATAAGGAAAACGTGTTTCACGTTATTTTCCACTCTCGAATCTCCAAGAGCTCGCGAGAGCTTTTAATAAATTCTCGTTCTCTCTCTCGAAAATTGCACGATACAGTTGGCTTGGTTAAACAACGCTCTCGGGCGCGTACAGTTCGTTTCTAGAATCAGCTGACGGATCGAGCGTCAATTATAGCCAAGCCCTGCATGGGTGATATAAATCACGAAATACTTGAGTTTTTGTCGCGCAAGTCTTGCAACTATGTCCCCCCCCCCGCTCTCTCGCGACAAAGGAGTCGCGTATTCGGTGAGTCACTTGTGCTTCCACGAAATGTCCTACGACAACAACAAACGCGACGCAAACGTCTCTCGAATGATATCTCTCTGCGTCTCGCTTACAGAAGCAAAACAATATTTTCCTCCGTTTTAATCCGAGTTATCAGTATAGCTACTCTTCCACGCAGTACAGTCGCTCGTTAAAGCTGTACCTCCACCTTCGCAAAAAGAGAAAGAAGCAAAGAAAGAAACGGCCAGCAGGCCTTCCGAGAGAGACAAATTGAAGCAAATCAAGCACTTAAAGCTTCTGCTCATTAATTCTCATCTCTCGGTGAGCGAGTGCGCGCACGTATACGACCGAAAGTGCCTTAGACTTCCACATCCGCGCGCGTCGTCCGCATTGCAAATGGAAATAAATCATCGTAGGCGCTCGACTTTCCCGCGAGAGCGCATTATGAAGTCGTTCTTATTACAGAACGCTAAGACTGAAGAGGAGGGGGAGGGGGCGATCGCGCGGCCGTTGACCCTACAGCGCGCGCTCGCGCGAGAAGCCGCTCCCCGCACCTGGAGGCGGACGTCTTAGTAATAGAGCACCACTTTCCCTTCCTCCCTCCCTCCCGGCTTGGCAGCTCAGCTCAAGTATGAAGCAATGGCCGGAGGGCCGAAGGGAGGGGCTATTGATTGACCTACTGCGCTGGACCGAATATTTAAAATGCAACAAGTGCAAGAGCCCCCTATACTAGTCCTCCTTCTCTCCCTACAGCCATATGCTCATTAGAGTTTGATGAAGGACGGATGTCGTGTCGGTTAGGGCTTTGCTTTCTTCTCCCGCCTATTCTCGGCCGACTTTGCTAAGTCCATCAAGTCGTGCTTCTTTACGCTTGCGTATGTACTCCGGGCGGGCGAAAGAAAAAGAGAGAGAGTGAGGGCACTCGAGATGCTTGCACCTATAGAGTCGATGTAGCCGTTTGTTTAAAGGGCCGTAGGATGAGAGGCTGCGCGTTCTATTCTCTGCCAACTTGGCTTTCTTCGAGCGAATCGAAATGCCCGCGGGTCAACTTGACTGATTATTTCGTTTTGACATTTTCGGGGATTAAGGTTTTTATTTGCGACACGGCTCCGACACACTGCTTCTCGTATACGTCCCAATGATTGCGAGCTATTTTTACATTTTTTATTGGGCATCGCCCGATCAATGCTCGTGTCAGCTGAGCGCCGTGTGCGAGAGCGAGAGAAATACACGTGAAGCCTCGCGGTCGATATCCATGTGCATCACGTGTGCGCTGCGATAATTAAATTAAAAGACGGAATTGACGCGAAAACAATTGAAACACATTCTATTGTTCAATAATCTATATTTAAACTCGAGCTCGGACGTATATTCTGCTAATATACATTTAATGCCAGGCTTTCGCCGAGTATAACATCCAGTTTGACAGTTATACAGAAGAGAAAGAAGAAAAAAAGAATAGGAGACACGGAGAATTATAGGCAGTGGGACAAGTCGACGTTCAGGACCGTTATATTTCCAGAGGGAGATTCATCAGGCAGGCTGACTTGCCGATCTCTCTCGAGGCTCGGTGGTACGCGCCACCTACGACTTCCTTCCTCGTTACAATAATAGACCCCGACAATTACCGCCTTTCCTTCCTCGAAAAGTAAATTTAGCCGAAACGAGAGCGCACTCGTTTTTCTCCCGCACTTTCGATTCGGCCCTTCCCCCCAACGAGAGAGACACAACGGGAGCGCAGCAAGCGCGTCGTTGCCGCTCCGATTTCCCCATGGAGCTCGGTATCATTTCAAACGACACCCCATCGACACGGAAGATATTCCAAATTAAATCGAAAAAAGAAAAACCCAAGTCGCGCGCGTCCACCTCTATAAACTGGAGAGCTGGTCGAAGCTAAGAGACGGGGCCGTATGCCGGCGTAAAAATACACGCGCGCATAAAGCCACGCTCCAGTTCTGTTGCCGGCAGCTTCGCCTCCTCGTCGTTCTGGTGCGACGCGCTGCTCTAAAGAAGCGGCCCGAGAGCGGCGGCTAAAGAGACCGGCTGGAATTTTTAAATTTTCCGCATCGGCTTGAGCGCCTCCCAAGAGAGCAGGTTGGAGGGGGGAATAAGCAAGGGGGGCAAGTGTTGCTGTACAGGCCCGGAGAATAATGTCCGATCGCGCGTGAGTCATCGGATGAGAGAAGAGAGGGGGAGTCGCGTGGGCAGACTGCGGGATGATCGCCCGACACTTCGCGCGCGCCTTCGACCGCTACGGTTCTCTTCGTTTCTTTTCTTTTTCTTCTTAATCGGCGGGCGCGGCGCCACCGTGTCCGGCTCGTGCGACCATCGTCCTTGGCCTCTCGGTAGACACAAACAGCACACATACACACATGCTGGGTAATTAGAATCGCTGAGAATCGCGCCGAGGTTGTATAGCCGGAATTGAGTTGCGGTCGGACTCTTGGTTGGCAATGCAATTGAGAGAGAGGCAGCCTGGGAGTTTCTTTGGGGGGAGAGATACTGATTAGTCCTATTTCGTGTTCATTTCAAATGGACTATTGCGCGACGGTAATGGAGGAGAGGAAAATTCAGGCTGAGGGGCTGTAATGCTTTTTAGGGAAGGGGGTTGGGCTGTGCGATTAATTTTAAAACTGACGGCTCGATCCATTATTGCCCCACCGCGGCGTATAACGAGGTGTTAATTAATAGAGCGAAGGTGATAGCTCGCGGAGGAACATAACTCGTCGGCGCAATCTGATTTTAGAAAAGGAAGTGCGCGGCACGGGCTCCCGTGTCGTCGTTCCTCGTTGATCTAAAAATATTAATAGAAGTGTTGGTTCAACGACTTTAGCTAAAGTTCAAAGCTAAACTTAGACTTTTCTCTCGCGTCGCGGCTGGGAAGGGCCGGTTTCTCATTGTTTACAAAATAAAGGCGAGGGGAAAAAAATGAGAAAATTTAATTAGCTAACGATCTAATTAAGATGATTTCCGAAAGAAATAAGTTAATTGAATTATTCGTTAATGTTTTCTCTCGCGTTTAATAACATCAACAGCAATATGTTACACAAGTGATCTTTTTAAAACTGCACCGAGAGACATAATGAAAAAATTCAACAACTCCAAAGTGCAGCGATAAAGAACAGTCAAACTACACGCACGCATTCGCAGAGCGAAGAGAACAAAAGCAGCTGTCGCGCAAAAGCGCAGGGAGCGGATGAAAAGAGAGGCGCCCGTGAAACTCGAGCGAATCAGTCGCATTATGCGCGCGGAGCAGCTCTTTCGACTCGTCGAACGAGGAAGACCTTGCCACCCCCTCCGCGCGTTCGCTCGGTGCACTAGGGGAAACCCGGCTATGCAGCCGGCCGTCGTTAATCCGCGCTCTCGCGTTACGTAAGTCGATTAAGCCGGTAATTTGTTTACGAGCTGAAGGAGCTAGACTAACTATCCTACCGACCCTTCTCGCTTTTACTGCCGGACTCGGAAGTCTCCAGTCGGAATTATGATGGCTCTCGTCTTTGGCGAAGATTGATTGCTCACTGGATAGACAGACATTTTTATTGTCGGAGGTATTGGAAGGTTTAAGGCGGGAGGGGTAGGGTGACGTTGTGACACTCAAGTATTCAAGGAATCTCGGGGAATTTGGGTTAGCGAAAATATTTTGACGTCGTAAAGCGTAGTTGCGCTAGAGGGGGGGGGGAATTACTGCAAAAATAGAGGGAGAGAGCGAGAAAAAAAATGTCGGCTCGACGTCAAGGACTCTCGGCTTATTGCTGCACGCGCGAAAATCGCCGCTTCGGGTTTACCAGGCTAATACGATCCTCTGCGCGTAATTCCGTTTTTTTTCCTCTCCTTTTTTTTTTTAAATTGAAGTACTTTTGCGCCCTTGTGACTCGATTGCAGTGCGGTGGATTGGAAAATTGGAGCTTGAGAGGAAGATGAAATTGAGGTGCAAATGCTGAATGCTTATCGTGTCGCGCAATTTTTTTTATTATTTTCTTCTTCTCTCATCGAAGTGTCTAGACACTTGTAATTTACTTTGTAATTCTTCGAGTGTAATGCCCATAGCGCCGAGTTAATTTCTTTGATATAGCTAATGAACAGTTTGATAGTTTGAGTGACCGCGACAAACTACCGTAACTCGATAAAAGAGAGGGAGAGGGACAATTTATTTAGAATTTCACTTGACTGAATTACCGCTGAAGTCGATATGAAAATTTTTAGATGTATTAGGTTATATCGAACTCATACAAAATATGAAATAAAGAAATTCGCGCTTGAATTCAATTATCGAGTGAAATAAAGGACAACGCGAGAGAATATCGAGGTGAAACATAACGAAGTGTAAAAGTTCATTTTTTTTCTCAGTGACCTACATCTATCGGAATAAAGATTGGAAAATTACAACGAGCTTTTGGAAAAAACCTTGATTTTTGTTAAAACAAGTATCAGCCTTAGACTTGTATTCCGATCGTTTATTTGGAGAACGAATACATTCTCTTATCCGAAATGTATCTCCATCCTCTCAGTTGATCCCCAATAAACCTCATTCTCTTCAATACAATAAAACAACAAAGTCTCAAGGAAAAAAAAGAAAAAGAAAAAAGCACAACGCGAGTATCATTCCGTTTCACCAGTGTATAGTCTCTCTGCCCCCGTAGCTGCTGAAAAGCCAGAGTCGAGGCTTCAGGGCGGCAAGGGCGTGGAGAAGCGAGAGTATCGGAGTAGTAACCGGGAAGTCGGGAAGATAGAAAAGGGAGGCCGTCAAGAGGAGGAGGAGGCCACTCGCGTCACTTTGCGGGCTCTCGGTCGCGCGCGCGGCTCCGTTACTGGGTCGCGACCCACTTCCGTCCGTTCCAGGTCAGCCCCCCGTCAGCGCGTATCCCTCTCGCTCCCTCAGCGCTCGCACCCTTCCTCCGCTTCTTCGTCTTCTTCTACTTCTTCTCCTCGCGGGCCTGACTCTCCCTCCAGCAGCCGGCAGCAGCTTCATTTTTTTCTCTCCCTCTATATGCCTCTCCGCGCTGTGCCGATTCGCAGTCCGATCGATCCGGGCACGTGCATTCGCGGCAGGGGAGGAGGGTTTGTTGCAACAAAAAAAGAACGTCGCGCTTTCTCCCGAGCAGCAAAGATGTATGCAAAGCTCTTTGAGACACTGCGGAATTTCGCCCGAGTAAGCACGTAACGGTGCCACGGTCATGGGGCGGTCAACTTCGCTTCGCTTGCTTATCCGCGCGAGAGCTGTATAAAGTGATCGATAGCGGCTAATTGCGTGTGCGTGCGTTACTAGCCGAGTCGATTAATTACCGCCGGAGCTTGCAGCTGCGCGCGTTTGTGTCCCTTCTCTTTTTTTGGGTCGAATAAGAGAGAAAAGCACAAGGCAGAGCGAGCTAGAGCAAAAGGAATAGACTTAATTTCTAATTCGCGGCTTATCAATAATTCGCTCGACGAGTGAAACTCATTAATTATAACGAGTGAAACCGCTTGCGCGATCGCTCGTCAGCTGCGTCGGTGAAATTCGCTCGAGGTACGTTAGCCAAGAACAAGCCTCGGCGTTGATTTGCTCAAGCTGAGCAGGCTCGTAAGTGGTTACGCGTTGTAAATCAGAGGTATATAGCGCAAAAATCCAGAAATCCGGAGAGCATCGCGGCCAGAAGGAGAAAGCGTACAGCCGATCATACACATTTCATTAGAGCATCGGTTGTACTGACTCTCGAGCGAGCTCCTCTTTCAATGATATTATTGTTCCGAAGGAAGATACGTTCGGCGGGGGGAGGAGGGCTACATCGTTGCGAAATAAAGCGAGCGAAAAATAGGAGCGACGTTTTCGGGCTAAACGTCGGGGGGGGGGGGGGCTGTTGCGCGCGTGCGCCGGCTCTCCTCTCTCGCGTGTGTACAAATTTCCCCTTTTCCCGATCTTGGCTATTTCGCGCGGAAATTGCGGATCGTGCGGCAAAAGGCGCTTTATGATTACGAGGCGCAGCTCTGCGCGTGCCACTTTCGCGGATATGACGTGCTCGCGCGCGCGTTTACATGTGTGTGTGTGGGTACACGCTACCGGCTGAGCCTTGGATATTTTTTTCCTTTTCGTTCTCTAACGGCAAGGATAAGTGCTTTGCTATATCGATTTTAAGAAAGTTGGCGGATTTAATTTTGGAGCTGTAGGGGCTACTGGCTGGCTTGTAATTTAGGATAAATTCGATGCTTTTATACCGCGCTAAGTAAAATGATGATGGAAGAGCGGAAGGGGCCAGTGTGCTGCGGGGGTCTTATGTAAATGCGGTTATACCGCGGTCAGTTTTCATATACGCGAGACTTATTGCTTTCTAAATTTAATTAAATAACGGAGTTGTGTTAACGCGCGCCGAGTTGGATTATTTTACTTCGGTTAATATTGGAGGAAATATCGCCTGATTACTTTCCCTCTTTTTTTGCTTTGACAAAATTTTTAATCTTATTCCATGCGTTGCTTGGCGACGAACGTTGGAATAGAATTTCACGTAAAATCTACTTTTGCTTCGACAACCGTCATTTGACTAAGCGAGAAGACCTACCAAAACAAGAGAGAAGGCAAGCCTGAAAGGGCAGGAAAAAAGAAATGCCAAGTCTGAATTCAAGGCGAGCCGCAAAAGCAAGCAATAATCGCTTTTCAAGCGCAAAGCATCGGGCGTCGGAGGATAGAGGAAGCGGCGAAAGGGCTGCTGCGGAGGGAGGGCGCGATAAAGATCGGCGCCGGCGCCGTTGCGTAAAAACGCAAGCTCGCCTCCCCACCCACCCCCCCTGGCCTCTTATAGCCGCGACGTTTGCCAAGCGGTCCGGCCGAATCGTCCGTCGCCGGCTCGTGAAAACAAAGAACGTCGCTCGACGGGCCAGACTTGGCGGCGCTGGCGCTTGAAAGCCCGAGGAGGCGAATTCAAGGGCCCCCGCACCGGATTTATATTAGCTCTCTCGCCTTGACGGATTTTCCTCCCGGCGCTCTCTGCGCACCTCCTCCAGTCCTCCGGCTCGGATTTTTTCCGATAATGCGCGTTCGCTGTTGCTTTTGAATTTCAACGCTTGACAATCGTCTTCTTCTGCCGAACCGACGTTTGTTCTAGTTTCTTTTATTTCTTTTTTCTTTTTCAAATTCAACGACGTATTTGGTTCAGGATTTTGGGGAAAAAAATGTAGGTGTCGATTGATGTTGCGCGTCACGATTGTTGAATATTTCATGTCGACGATGACAGCAGCCTGATGCCGACTTTATGCAGAGCAGCGCTTGACTGCTGAAAATTTATTGAAATCGGGGTGTACTTTTATGGAAATTCCTTTTTTTTTCCGATCTGAAACGAACGCTTTTCCAAAGTAGAATATGTACTACGGAGAACGGGGTTTCTTTCTTTTTTTTTTTTTTTTAAAGAAAGTTATTGGAATCTGAATGTAAGAAAAATTGGAAAAATTTCACGTACAGATGTAATGCCGCGTCGTAAGTGGTTGTTAAGGCTTGCTTTCTTTGTCGTTCTTATATCGAGGAAAATGCAAATACGAAATTGCGCTTACGCCAAGTATGAAATAATGTTATATTTCATTCTTAATACAGTCGTATATAACGTAGGCATTCCATTTAGCCCAACAATATAACGTCTGCGAGTGTGTCAGAAAATTTATCACCACACATAATAAAATTCTGAGAGAAAAAAAAACATATTCACGTCATTAAGTGCAATATTGCTCTGTCTTATAGTAAATTCCAAAAATCATTAGTTTACGGTAAAACGATCTACCCCATGAAATTCGACGCGCAACATTAACTTTTGCGCTTGTTAAGATAAATCACGACGGCAAGTGAAATCGACTTCCTATTTCCATCCGCTTTTTATGATACGAAACAAAAAAAAAAGGTAGACTACCGGCCTCTCCCCCAGTCCCCTCCTCTTCATTTGAAATGGAAAGTCTGGTAATCTAATTGATCCGCTTGAAAAAGTAATTTTACAATCTCAACAAGAGAGCGCCTTTAAACGACTTTATCATCGTTTCAAGACAGATAAAACGTGTATCAAGGAAAAACTTTTACTATTGCTCCACGAAAAGATAACCAAGCCGTAAAACAAACAAAAAATCTCACGATTCCAATCACGCGAGCTTTCTAAGCCCCGACCAAAATCTTCCAAGCTCTGCATTCGAAAAAAAAGCTCGTCTGATACAGGAGAGAAAGAGAGAGCAGAACTCCGGCCAGCCGAGCCGAACGAATCGGCGATGTAAACAAACAAAGCGTTTCGGAGTCGAGAGAGCGGAGAGAGTGCGCAAAGCGCGTGCAAAAACAGCTGGGCCGCTCGCGCGCGCACGCTCTCTTCACCCGCACATAGAGCGAGAGAGAAAGAGAGTGCCCCTGGCGCGACGCTGCCATTTTTAAAAAACTTCGATCCTCCCGGATAGGGTCGGGAGAGTGCAGCTCGAAAACGATATACATTCGCGCGACTTGCCGCGACTTGTTCGCACCTGAGCTGTCCCCTGCCCCCCCCCCCTCGTCGCTCCTAGCGACCTAGCCCGGCTATGTCCAGTTATGGAAGAACGAGGAGATAAAGCGCTGTAAGGAGAAAAAGATAAAAAGAGCAAACGACGAGGTGGCGGAGGAGGGCGGGAGGGAAAGGATATAGGCGGCACAAGTTGGAAGAGGCAACCTTCGACGGCGTTCGATCGAAGCACGCTCTTGCGCTCTGCGCGGCGGTGGCACACGCGAGGAGAGCTCGCGCGCGCTCTTTTCTTTGTCCTCGCCGTCTGTGTACACCTCCGCGCTCTCTCTCTCTCTCTCTCTCTCTTTCTCTGCTCGTCCCCCCGCGTCCGTGTACATATACGTTTGAGCGCAACCACTCTCTCCTCTCCCTCCCTCGCATTCGCCGTCTCTCTCTCTCTTACTGTGCAACTAGACGCTTCTACACACGCGCGCATATAATCGCGCAAAATCCCAGAGCTATATAGGTGCATACGCGCATTGTTCCTTCGACTTGGCCTATGTACGCGCGAGCTGCCTCCTAACTCCGCTATCTACGCGATTGTTATTGCGCCTCCCCGCAACTTGCACGCGACTCTCTCCCGAGCAAAATGTCAATTCCGGAAAGCTTCTCTGTCGTAAGCGCGCGCGGCTGTGTCTAGCTACGCATGACAACAAAGCCGCGCGCTGGAGCAGTGCATATATAAACACACAGACACAGAGACGCCTGGTTATATGACTTTTATCGAGAGAGAGAGAGAGAGCAGGATTGCCGACGTAAGCCCAGCTGTCAGGTGGCCGGTGCTCTCTTTATGCGCGTTCGCGCGTCTACGAGAAGAGTATAGCGCGATCAGATGAGGAGCGTAGAGAGCTGCGGGTGAGGGGGAAAGAGGAGGAGGAGGAGAGTTGAGGCGCAGTGCACTCACCGTAGCAACAGCGCGAGCGTCTTGTTGTTGGCGCACTCGAGGATCTTCTTCTTTTCCCAGCCCTCGACGGTCTTGACCCATTCCTCGCCCGGGCTGCGCCAATCCTTCGAGATGAACGGCATGCTCGCTCGGAGGTGAAGCAGCGGCAGCGGCAGCTCCGGATTCACAGCCGAGAGGTCGGTTCGACTGGTCCGGGGCTTCCTGCAGCAGCGGCGGCCGCGCAAGCGCGCGCGCTACCAGGGGGACTCGGGCCGCCCGGGATACCACCAGCGGACAGCCTTGACCACGACGACAACCGCTGCTGCGTCGCTGCTCTCTCCTCCACGTACTCGTTGTCAACGTCGTCGTCGTCGTTGTTGCTGTTGCTGTTGCGAGGCTGCAGTCCCGAGGGCAGTAAAAGACTGGCGCTCGCTCGCTGTCTCTCCGCGGCAACCGAGCAGGCGCTCTCTCGCAGAGTCAACAGCAGCGGGGAAGTAACTGCAGTAAGTAGCAGCAGCAGCAGCAACAGCCGACGAGCCGTTGTCGAGCGCAGAGCGGCAGCGTATGTTTTCTTCGTTCACGGCGGCGGCGACGGCCCCGCGCAGCCAGCGACGCGCATGGCTTTGTTACCGTGACGTCACGCCGCCCAGCGCGGCGGCTCTCTCGCTCTAGCCGCCGCCGCCGCCGCCGCCTCTCACCCGCGCTCTTCAGACACCGCGACATCAGCTGTGGATGGAGAGGACACAACGACGCTGATAATGTTCTTCCATCCAGCGCTCTGCTACTGTTGGAATGGATCAGTCTTTATGCTACACTGACACGCTGAGGGTAGGGTAGGGATCGACCTTGTTGGCGCTAAATGTTGACCGATGGTACGGAGCGACTGGAGGATGGTTCGAGTCCCGGCTAATGCACTGTTCTTATTTTAGGGTTTTTATTTGCACTAGCTTATAAAAAACTATGAATAAAAATGCGATTTAGTATCGCACTAAATTTATCAATACTTTGTTTTACTTATGCAAATTATGTTTGTGTTATAAACTAGTTTTCAGAAGGTAACACGAAAATACCCGCAAATCTTTTTCGGTTTAACAAATTTTAGTTAATACTATATAATTGAAATACAGTTGAATCGATGACCCAATAATTTAAACATTTTTTTATAAAAGAAAAATTAATAATTAGAAAACTATGAAGATCTTTGTACTATTTTTACTTTCTACATTATCAATTGTTAGTCTAGTGCGATTGCAGTAGTGTGCATTATCTGGTATATATGCAGTAGGTACAGACAGCTCCAGTTTCAGAGTGCATCAATAAGGGGGCCCTCGGAGCCGAGTTTTCAATCGACTGGATTTAAACCTAAGAGTCTATCAACAAACATGCAAATGTAAACAAACGTATAGCTAACGTTTCTTTGTTTTAACGGCAGTTAGTCTATGTATAACAATAATCTGATGATTTTATTGACTCTTACTTGTCTTATTAATTAATCTTAATATTTAAAAGTCCGACGATAATAACGATGATGTAACAATGACGAATTAAGAATTACCTTATTTCTGCTGTTTTAACTATTTCAATTACAAGCTTTGATAACCTGAAAAATGTGCGAGTAGTTTTTAGGTTACGAAATTTGCAAAAAGTCAAAACGAGAGAAAGAAAGAAAACAGGAGAATCGTTTAACTCGTCAACAACGTCAGAGGCAGCTTTTTTAAAAAGCTTTTCTCGCGCCCGAACTATGTCCTCGATAAAGCATCCTGGCGAAGACGATGAAAAATTAAAGATCAACCCCGAGGCCTTTCCTCCCGGAGCATGGGCCAATGGCCCTCGTATCTAGTACTGATTTTGTTGGTCCTTCTCGGCGGATTAACGTGCAGGTAAATTTGAGTCAGTTACACTTAGCTGGGTAAGTCGACCAACTGATTGCAAGTGCTTTCGCACGCTAGTGCTGATTGTGCAGGTACGTGGTCCGGGCTAAACGTGGGTACGGTGCTCTTCGACTCGAGCACCTCTTGCAACCACTGCTGGACGAAGGAGGAGCTGGTACTGCTGAGCAGCCGCAAGGCCTTCCAGAATCTCATTCCCGAGGTGGACGTATCGCGGATGCAGGACGAGCGCTACATCGCGAACCTCCTGCTGTCGATCGAGTCCGGCCTCGAGCGCATCTGCTCGATGTCGAGGGGCAAGAGCAAGCACCTGCTGCTCAGGGCGTACGCCGACGCCGTCGGGGGCTACCTCTACGCCTTCGCCGTGCCGCTGGCCAAGCTCGCCTTCTACGCGGGCAACGTCGAGCAGCGCAATCTCCGCAGGCTGCTCGAGCTTACCGCCGAGATCAAGGACTTTTTGCGCACCAACAGCGCCGGATGGGCCAGGCCTCTGCGCCTCGGGATGTTCCTCAACGTCAGGCCGATACTCGTGCCGGAGGTAGCGGATAGCTCCGCTTGTGATCGGCTGATCGTTAACTCTGCAAGTGAAAGTTTGTTCTTGCGCCAACGACGCACTTGCTTTGTAATTTCGCTGCTTGAGCTTTCGCTGAATTTTTCCGTTTGTTTTTTTTTTGTTGGGTATGCAGTTCCTAGACGGGGCAGGATCAAGGCTGGAAAGGCGTGGAGACGCACCAAGGCTGGAAGGTTGATTGCAAAACAATGCGATAGGGGTAAAGTGGTTTGTTATTAATCTCGTCGGTTTGCCGATCAACATCAGCTAAAATTATTATTTTTTTTTTCAAATTTAGACGGACGGAATAAAGCTGGATGCCCGTTTCTGTACCTACCTTACTTCGACAACGACAGGGCACCTAATAGGTAATCCTGAGCTTAGACAACGACTCTCGCGCGATGCTCATTAGTCTTTTTAACACAGCCAATTTCCAGCATAGCTCTACCTTTTAAGGACAACAATTTGTGGTCGCTGTACGATGATAAATCGGTCTCTATATTGACGACGTACTATCGGACCTGCGTGCAGTGCATAAGGTCGATGCCGGATAACAAACGGATACTCGCAAGCTTCAACCGTGATTTTTACGGATGGTTAGAGAATTCCGTACGTGGTGAGACTTCGCTTCTTTACGAGCGTCTCTCTAGGATTGAGATAATAAACTGATATAAATTTCACGCTCAGGTATATCCTCGTTTAAGCGATGACAAATGGTATCCAGCCTTCGGCGGTGTATTAAGAATTATGGTCTATCTTAAAGGTAAATGGAATTTTAAAAATCGTCAATCGTTTATTTGCCGCTTTAAAAGTAGTCTTGATTATTTCATTTTTTTTTCTTTAAAGGTAAAAAAGGTGTAGCGTCGACTTCTAAAGGTTTGTACATTGTGAATTTTTGTCTTATATTAAAAATAAATTTTTTATTAACATTTTTCGATGAACAGGCTATGACTTCTGGGGTACGGTTAAACTGATCCTCGTCGCAGTTTGCACAGCGGCGGTTGTGTGGTTAATCGTCGGGATGACTCTGTTGTGTTACAAGTGTCGACAAAAACATCTCAGTGAATTTTCTTCGTGTGAATCTTCAAGTACAAGGTACGCGTCATTGATCTTCTGCATATAACGATTATAATTTTATTCATGATACATTTGATTTGCAGATACGCATCATACGAGGACGTCGATTATTGCGACATAAACACTTGTAAAGAAAGATCGAGTCTGTGTAAGAAGGTAAGGGATTGGTACAGGCGGAAACGCAAGGCATGTTCCGACAGCCGTTGTAACATAGCCGAGAAAGAGCCGTGTTTAGCCTCTAGTAGTAACAAGAACAAAAAAATCAATCGAACAAGTAGCAGAAAAGTTTACAAGTACGTACATGTTCTTATTGGAAAATTGTCTCGTGTACTCGATAGTTCTGTGTCGGAACGATTAATGAAGGTTTTTAAACTGCTTTAAGGAAACGAAAAAAATCCAAGAAATGTGGAACTCTTTCTACGTCCTCTAGTTCTCAATATGCATACTACGAAAATAACGTAAAGATGTTTAATTTTTACCATTTACCGTAACGTTAAGTATTAATTTAACATAAATTATATATATTTTTTTGTGTTTCAGCAATTTAGATACAGCTCCGAGTTCCCTACGAGTTCAGACGATAGTTTATGCAGGTAGCAAAAAGTGAGAAATGTAGCGGAGGTAAATCGACGTGTAATTATTGATTGTAACTAATGATTTAGGTAAAATTAACATAATATGTAGTGACATAGTGTTGAATGAGAGGAAAATGTACGTCTTGTAGAGAAGCTAGTTTTTAGCTTTAGTTTTATACAATTTTTAATCTGAAAATGTACATATTTGATATGGGTATACGTTTATGAAGTAAGTCTATTTGTAAGATTAATAAATATTGTTTATAATAGTAAAAAAATTGTGTGTATTTATATTGAAATCTATTAAAAGGTAAACAGTTATCATAGCTCTTTAAAGGTAAGACGCTATAATTACCATTTCTTAAACAATTGCGGATAGAAATCACTTAACATTTTATCGTCAATTTACGCAGTCTCAGCCCCCTTAACAAGATCTCTCGATACACCAACTCGGAAACAAGCTGAGCGTTGAAAAAAGACACTGCAGTAGACTGTTAGCCGTCCAAACAGCTCGTTATTGCCCTTCTCACTAAACGTTTGCATTCATAGTCTCGACAGACTCCAGATCGTTTTGCCCCAACAAACTAAACGATCCCGGGCGCAACAATTAGTAGCAAGCGCCTCGCTGAGCGGACGCACGTGTGTGCCTGGCTTAAAATTTTAAAGGAACAAGCCGCAACCCTAGGCCCCGGCTATTTATCGCTCGCGGTGTTAACGACCTTAGCGCGCGAGATTCTCCCTTTCTCGCGCGGCTTCGACAAAAATGTCTAAATCCGTCGCACAGACGCGTGCATACGCGCGACGATCCATCCTAGCTCCCCCCCAGAGCCGCGGCTGTGTGTGTATCTCCGCGAAGCAGGCACAGTGCTGGAGAAAGACAGAGGCCAGAGACTTTGGGAGAAGGCACCCTCGCGACGAGAGAGGCGCGCGAGCCAAGCGACTGCTGCAACTTGTTGCAAGGGTGGCTAACCTCTCTCCCTCCTGCCACCTCCTCCTCCTCGTCGGCGGCGGCGGCAACGTCCTAGGCGCGCGCGCGCGCAGCCCCCCGCAGGTATATGCGCCGGCGTGAGGGGGAGAGAGGCGCATGCGGCGCGGCAAGAGAGCCGCGGGGGAGCCGGCCGGGCGCTGCTCTCTCCCGATGTCAGTGCTGCGCGAGTAGTCGTCGGGTGCACGCGCGCTCGCTCCGTCTCTCCCCGCCACTGCCGTTCTCCTGCAGCCGCTGCTCCTCCTTTCTCTCCCTCTGCTCCGTAATCCCCTTCAACTACGCGAATCTGCTCGCGAACACTCCTAGACGGAGGGCATCCTCGCCTCCTCGGTTCGTCAACCGCGGCTCTAGCAACGCCCGGACGTTGCCGAGGCTTCGCTCGCGGATGTGCGACACGCCGTGCTAGTCTATCGAGAGTGCGCGTGTGATAAGCGGCGAGAGAAAGGATTGCACAAGTCCCCTAACGAGTACTTGATAATCGCCGGATATTCCAAGAATTTCGGCAGCTCGCCGATTGAAAATTCTGAGCGGCAGTCGAACGCTCGTTCAAAAGCGCCGGGAACTCACGTGACACCCTCCCCCCCCCCCTCTCGGGCGCATCGAGCGGTTGTAGTTTGAACACCGGAAAGCCGGCCGGCTCACTCAAACAAGTGTGTTCCTACTCGAGTTTTCAAGTGCGTTTATCGAACTTGGCAAATTCGGATTCAGTCGACGCAGTTCATTCGTCATTGGTGTTCGATAACAACAAAAAAACGGTGAAAATTTGAAGCTCCGATATTGGCGCGTCACGCGCGCGGGACGAGAAGCTCCAAGCCGCCGCGGCGACGGGATGAGGAGCGAGAGCCAAAACGCGAGGATGACACAGCAGGATGCTCGGGGTTAAGTTCGAGCCTCTACCCTAGAGTACCCGCCGGAGAGGTTATCCGTGAGGCAGAGAGCGAGAGCTCCTGTTCGCCGGCTCGCGATCGTGTCGTTCAGTGCTCGGGAGTGAGTTTGTGAGTGCTGTTGCCGGCGTCGAGTAGAGAACGAAGAGAGCCTTTTCTGTTGCCTGTGTTGCGAAAGAGGGAGAGAGAGAGAGAGGAAAGTTAGACAGCCGGATATATATCGCCGCGGAGGAGTGCAGGGCCCGAGCGCCCGGCATGCTTCCAGGAAGACGCCGCCGACGCCGGCGGGCCCGGCCTGACGACCTCCTCTTCCTGCTCCTCGTCGCCGCTGGAGTCTGCCTTGCTCTGCTGCCAACGGTCGTCTCTAAAGGTTCGTACCGTTAGCTGCGTGACGAGGCACGCGAATGGATGTGTGTTGGAGCTTGCGCTTAGAGCTTTGGCTCTCTCCCTGTCCCCTGTGTGTGTTTTTTTTTCTTCTTCGCGGAAGCGCGTATTTCGAGCAGCGCTTGTGCGCGACCAAGTCGCCAGGGTTGCGGACCTTTTCGCACGTGGCGTGCACTGTTTACGCCTGCTCGTCAGGTCTTCTTAGTTTGACGCTGCGTGGCTTTAGCGCGTTTCATTTGTTTTTCTTTTTATCTAGTGAATCCGATGAGGTTAGACTTTTTCTGTTTTTAACTGTTTCTTATTTATTTCGTATTTAAGTTTTATTTATATGCATGCAGGTATTACATTAGATATAAAGATTGATTTAGTTTTATTCATATTGTAACTTTAACAATAATTTAAATAAACTGTTAAATTATGATAATCATTAGTACAAGAATTCTAATGTAATAATTGGTGTTAATCGATGGCATTGAAATTTAATTTTACTTCATTCTTAAAAGTAATGCTTTGGAATGCATAAAATCTAAATCTATTCATAATTCTAAATTAAGAACTCAAATTTATATTGGTAAATAAATAAAATAAACTAATCCTGACTGTGGCGCATCCATATGAGTAAGATATGAGTATTATGCATTAGATTAAAATTATTGTATACGATGATGTACCACAGTCTGGATTAGTTTTGTTTTACTTATAAATATGGAATTGAGTTTTTATAAAAGTTTATTAATCAACCCAGATAGAATGCATTACCAATCTCTATATTTATGAACTATGTGAAGTTAAACTAGAAGATTAATGAATTTATCTTGTATTAAAAGTATAAAAATTAATATACAAATACAATAATTAAATGCTATTTTAAATGTACACTTGAAAATAGTATATTGCTAATATATGAAAGTATTTCTTTCATTTATGGGTCATACGTACACATAAACCAGTTTAATTAGGTAAGTGTATAATTTATTTTCAATGAAGTTAAAACAAAACTACATAAAATATTTATGCGCCTCAGTATATTATTTTACAATCGAACAACTGTCTTTCATGTCGCCCATCCATGTTAAAGAACAAAAGAATGTCAAGCCCCACTTGTAACTACAGTAATTTCCATGTGATTTTAGCGTACCCTCGCCTCTACCAGAACTTTACATTCTTGTTACAAAAATTTTTCAACATTCACCTTTTCCTAGCGGCTGAGCTCAGGTGGAAACTGCAAAAAACACATTCTCTCGAGGCGGAACGTCCGACTGAAAACATTTCTCCGACTTTCTCGCATTAGACCTTTAGCGGGCGCTGGCGCGAGTCTTTTCTCATTACCGTACAAGTCCGGCGCTTCGTCGTCGTCTGGCGAGTAATTGCAAAGCAAACTCCCATCGGCCGCGAAGCAAGCATCAACAGAGTCGACGAAGATACGCCCGCGCCGCGCACAAACGCTATACCCTCATTTCCAGTCGCGTGAAAATTCACGCGACCAAAGAAAAGCGGGGGAGAGCTGGTGGCCGGGTAGAGGGGAGCGCTGAGTGAAAGGCCGCACTTTCCGCGGAATAATAAGCTAAGGGTCTGCTCTCGAGGCAGAGCAGAGTCCGCCTCCTCCTCGTGCTCCTCTTGCCGGTGACAGTTATTGTTCCCTCCCGTCCTACCCTCTCGGCCAGAGCTCTCCCTTTTTTCCCCGCGAAATGTCTCGCCTCGGCGCAAACTAGCGCTGACACTTTATGTCACGATCGCTCAAACGACGACTGCCTAAGCTCTCGGCGCGGTAAATGTGTCAGGCGATATATGCGACGAGAGAGAGAGAAAGAGAGAATGTTAGCACACCTCTACTATAGCTGCTGTTTGTACACTCGCTTTAAATTGATACGATCAACAGGGAGAGCAGGAGCGTCGGTAGAGAGTCACTCTTTTGAGCTGGTTTACCGTTTAGGTCTGCGCATTATTAATGATTACTTTATTTGGTCGTTGAGCATCCCAGGCTCTTAAGACTAAGCCGACCTCGTGAATTATCGAGGTGTCGATGCTAACTGATTGTGTCAATAAGTCGTAATTATGTTGTTACAACTGGATATACCCGCTTACTTGGGCCGTTTGCAAATGAAAGAACAACTTTATCATCTCGCGAATAATTTGCATAAATCACTCGCGCTCGCCGTCAACAAATAGGCAGTCTTAAATCTTTTAAAGCCGCACGATATCGGCTTTGTGCGACTTTTAAAATCCAGTTTGCCGCATTGATAAAAAACAAAACAGAAACAAAACGAAAAAATGAAAATCTCGCAACTTCCTAAGCCGCTAATACTCTTTTACGCCAATAAATTTCGCGTCGCATTGAAATATACAGGCGCGAGCGCGAGTTAAAGGAGAAATTAAAAGCGAGCAAAACCGGGAAAGACGATATTTACGCTAGCGCTTTTGCCCCCCTCCCTCTCCATAGCCTGCCCCAGCCACAATTCAGCCGCGCGAGTCAATATTTTACCAATATAACGCGCTATAGAAACGGGGGCTTAATCGATGCAGGCCGAGGCCAAAGCCGCGGGGGGAGAAGGCGTATCGAAATTATTCCGCGCAAAAACGATAAATCCCCGTTTTCCCTGCTAAGGACGATGCCGCTCTCTCTCTCTCTCTCTCTCGGTTACATCGATCATGTGGGCCCTCCGGCGAGCCTCCGATGGGGCCTCTTTTTTTTCGTCCTCTTTATCTCGCGGGCTGCTGCAACGGAGAATCCAAGTTTCGATTCAAGCCGATATGCCATCGGCAAACTCTTCCCCGCTCTTCTCAATTATTACTTTTGTTTGAGACAGAAGGGCGTAATTTACGATCGTCGTCGCGCTTGTCGCCAAGGCGGCAATTCCGAGCGACTTTTTTGAATTCACAGTCTCTTGGGGGGTTATGCGGGTTCTTGAAACTCGCGATTTTCCTTATTAGCCGAGCTATAGCGCTCGAGGAGCATGACTGATAAATGTTCCACTATGACAGCTTTTCTCGATTACTCGGAAACTTTTATATTTCCCAGCAAAAACCCCGTCTAAATACATTAGGCCGCATCGAGCGCTAAAAGTAACGCCTGCGTGGCTTGACTTTGCCGAAAACGCAATAAACACTTTAACAGGCTCATAAATCAGCGATCACTCGTACGGAGCTCTCCGCTTAGCCCGAGTGTATCGTGTCCGCATAAGCGATGTTAATTGTCGTCTGCTCGGGCACCTGTAAACGATAAATTTTGCGCGCGAGCATGCAGAGCGACAGTGAAACTAAACCTCGATTTTACAGCTCGACCCTTCCTCCAAACTTTACACTCATATTCGCGGAATATCTATCCCTTTAAAAAGCTTCAGCCCGAGAGAATAGCGCGATTAACCGGCTGAGATCGGTAGTATTTGGTTCTTGAATAACGAACACCGCTACAGGAGGGAGGGCTGGAAGAGGAGGGCAATTCTCGGGTTCTAGCGTACGTTTATTCGCGCGCGGAGAGAAAATGGACGAGACTGACCGGAGTGACAGGGCCGGGACGGCCGACGTATGGCCTGGATTAAAGTTTCAGGATCAGAGCGCGGCTCTCTCTCTCGGCCATTAGAGGAGCCGAAGGGAGAGAGAGAGACACGATAGATGCGAGCGAGTCGTTCATCACACACGCCCCGTCGCTCGACGAGCTAGGGAAAGACGAGCGCTTGACTATCACCCTATATCCCCTACTTCTCTTGCTTGCTCGTTGTCTTTTTTTTCGTTTCTGCAGGCGTTTGCGTTGTTAGCGTAATGACGGGCTGCTGCGGAGCAACGACGTGCTTTTATAGTTGTAATCGGAGGGAAAAATTTAAACGAGGGAATGACGATTGGTTATGCTGCTGCGACTATTCTCGCACCAAAAGTACTTTTACGAATTTTAAACACCCGGGGTTTTTATTTGTTTGCTTTTGATAATTTGCTATACCCGAGGTTCTAATGAAGTGCGTTAGGTGAAAGTTACTTTTAATCTATGTGGAGACGTAAATTTATGTAACCATATAATTATTCATTTTTGCAAAAAGTATTAGAGAACGTGATCTGATTGGCTTACGATAAAATCCAGTTTACACTACGCGAGTAACTTTCTTTCTTTTTTTCAACAATTTACAGTCTGCGTATGTCTCTCCACGCCATGACGTATTATGTCTAAGATCCAATATTCCTGCCGGATTAAATTAATAAGCGATAAGTCGTTGTGTATTTTTGATACGCGGTCCGAGCGATTGAAAGCGAGTTTTCTCGAGACGCAGACGCAAGTAGAAAATCAATCAGCACGCCAAGGTAAACGTACCCGTCTCTCGTGGTGTGATATCTCCGGGACCGTGGGCAGCCAATCACACTTCATACGATTGGAGTTACGTCATTATAATAAGCCATAGCTATCAATGTTGAATAGGTATGTGTCTGCTTATGTATAATGCATTCTAAACAAAGGTGCAAGCCGATCGGTGATAACTTGCTCCATTGTTCTCCGAGTCTGTTGCCATTAACATAAGATAAGCTTAGCTCTTTTTTTTATCGCATATAGGCAACTTGCAGGTTAAGCAATTTTTTAAATGTACGTTGCTTGTATACGGCTATGAATACTACTCATATTTCATGAATAACATAACGAATTAAAGAACGGATATTGATAATTTAAATAAGTAAGATGTAGTACCATTTCAGTAGTTTTACAAATTAAGTTATCTCATGCCCGAGGCTCAACGCAACGAGAATATGTGGTGTAAAATTACAATTCCGATGAATAGAAATCGAAGGCGACGCTTCGTAGTATCTACTACGATCAATCCTATCCAATTTCCCGACATAGATATTTAGCGCCAAGCAGAAACGTGTTAACACGTGGTCGTTTTTATCTTGCCTGGCTACTCAATCGTTTCGCAGCTGATGCTCGGGCACTACGCGCCGACGAGGATAAATACTCGAAATTATACAGTAGGAAATGATAGCGTGGATATTGTAAAGGCGCGCTCGTTAAAGCATCTCACGTGAGAAAGAATTCACACTTTTTCTGACGGACTAAATTGCCTGGTAGTTTTTTTTATTAGTACTCAATACATTGCATAATTTTTTTTTCATGGTAAAATTCAAAAGAAGCAAGAATAGGGAAGCAAGATAAACATTTGTGTTTTAACGCTATATAGTCAAAATAACTGTCAAAATTTTCAAAACTTGAGTACTCGAACCCTCTAAATCTACTATGAGCTGAGAGCAGAGTTAAAAACAGACTTGACAGTAGCCGCTAAAAGAAAGACACATACGTAAAGGTAGAAGTGAAACCATCGCCGGCGCCTGATAGTCGATATACTTTATCCGAAGAACACATGCTCGCAAGTTGGGTCTGACACGAACACGACGATCATGAGTACTTCCCTCTGCCCCTTTTTTGTGCTCAACTCGTTCCGCCCGACGACTTCCTTTCTTTTTTCTTTTCTCCCCATTTCCCCCCCACGAAACATTCCTTAATCTTGTACAAGTAATTTCTGTCCCAGCAAGAGATGTATTTTCGTAGCGTCAAAGGGGATGCGTAAATTTAGGAGCCAAGCATTATGAATGACTCCCGAATTTTCGTTTAAACCTCCTTGTTCAACAAAAGACGTATTTCGAAGGAATAGTCCTTCTCGATTGTTATGCTGATTTTGAATAATGGAATTTATATTTAGCATTACGCACCTTATCTTATCGGCTCGGATAAGTTTATTGTGACCGGAGATATTGAATGTCAATAAGGGTATTGGGGGATGGAGCTTGATTAAGATGTATCACGCGGCCCTCTCCGCAGTCGAGCCAGCACGTATGCAGCTTTCAGCATTTTCCAAAGTCACATCTCTTGGCTGGATCTCCATTCATAAAGGCCACACAAGAGCCTAGCCCCCCCCCCCCGGTATAGAAACGCATCTACGCGATAAAATCTCGGAGCTCCTCTGTACCGACCAACCGAATCAATCAGCATCCCATCCCGAGTGTGCCTCCCACTCTCTCTGCTCTAGACGACCGCCGCGCCTCTCGTTTCCGCCTGCTCGTCTTCTTCCCATTCTAGCCGCGGCGGCACGACACGAGTCAACGTCCGGTGTGCCCGGCGCGCGTCTTAAATTTAGATCGTCTCAGAGGCCATAAAGCGCGTAGTCTTGCCAGGCTGGCGCCCCGAGGTCAGGCGGTTACCCTCCCCCTCCTCCGTAGACGCTGGGGAGGGAGCGTAGCTGGTGCCGCAGCCCCCGTGCGCGTTGACAGAGCGAATCCGGCGGCGCGGGGCTGCTGGCCTGGGGTCTCTACGTGTATAGGCTTAATTATCGGCTCCGACAAGTCCAATTATCGCGCTCTCGCGGCGGCAGGGCCTCGGAAACCGACGACGGATGGACCCTCGTCGCCCGGAGACGGACGCGCGGAGATGGGGGGCAAGTCCGCGCGCACTGGCTGTATTGCTCGAGCGTGTGTGCGTGTACGTGCGATCCAAGAGCTCGTTTCGAGGCCGAACTGCTACGGGTGGATATATATCGGAGAGGGCGTTCGCCGTTAATAGAACCTCCGCTCGCGGGGGCAATTTTTTTTCTATTCGCGCAGCATCTGGCGGGCTCCGTCGTGGACTATAAATTTTCCGATAATCGTCCAATTGAAATTCCATTATATGCCCGCGTGCAAGATCCGCTTTTCCCCACAGTCATCTGCCTTTCATTTCGCTGCGAGGGAGATGATTTTGTGCTTCAAAGTCGAGCGTCCTGTGCGTGCGGCCGTCCTTCTCTCTCTCTCTCGCGGAAGGGAGGGATCGGTCAAGCGCTGCTCCGCGCACTGAGAAAAGTGTTATAATAAAAATTGTTAAAAATGTAACAAAAATTACTATTTTTTTTAGTAAAGTGGAGATCCACTCGGCATATAGTAAAA